>CAUYPK010126173.1:0-37729 GCA_963574355.1 Loris lydekkerianus
GTACATGTGAAACTTAGTAAATGTAGAATATAATTGTCTTAACACAATAACTAAGAAAATGCCAGGAAGGCTATATTAACCAGTGTGATGAAAATGTGTCGAACTGTTTATAAAACCAATGTATGGTGCCCCATGATCGCATTAATGTACACAGCTATGATTTAAAATTAATTAAAAAAAAAAAAAAAAAAAAAGAGTACTCATGCCTCAGCCTCCCCAGTAGCTGGGACTACAGGTGTCTGCCCCTGTGCCCAGCTAGTTTTTCTATTTTTAGTAGAGATGAGAGTCTCGCTCTTGCTCCGGCCAGTCTTGAATTCCTGAGCTCAAGCTATCTACCAGCCTCAGCCTCCCAGAGTGCTAGGATTACAGGCATGAGCCACAGAGCCCAACCTAATGATTCTAATTTCTCTGGGATGTCATGATTGACTCTTAGGGAACATGTACTATCATTTACTTGTTTTAAAATTGAAATTGCTTGCCCTTTCATTTCTGAAAAGCTTTTAAAAAGCTTATGAATGAAATCAAGATGAGGCAAGTAAGACTCCAACAAGAAAGAATATTTAAAGTAAGCAAACAAAGATGTTTTTAGGCACAAAGTTCAGCAGATTATAGCTTTTGGGCAATTCACTTGGTTCTAGGCTTTCTGGATGATAGACTAAAAAAAGAAACATATTAAGATACCTACTTTTAAGAAACAAAGCATATATATTAGCATACAAAACTATTCTTACAATTAAACTCAGAAATTTATTTTAATGCTCTTTATTATTGCATATTGGTACATTAACAGCTTTACAAAACATAAAGGCAAATTTAAACAAAGTGTTTTCATGTCCACATTCTCAAGGCATAGAGAAATATATTTAACTCTAGATCAAAGAAGATCTTTCTGTGAAGGACCTTGTATTAATTTGGTAAGACTGTCATCACAAAGTAGGTTGCTTAAACAACAAAATTTATTGTTAGACGTTCAACATTAAGGTACCAGCAGGAATGGTTCCTTCTGAAGATTATAAGGAAGAATCTGCCACATGTTGCTGTTGTAGCTCCTGGAGGTTTTGTGGCAATCTGGGGTTCCGTGGCCTGTAGATTCATCACTCTGAACTCTGCCCTCATGTTCATATGACCTTCTTCCTGTGTGTCACTGTATCCAAATTTCCCCTCCAGTCACCCTGATTAGGAGCCCACCACCTCATGTTAACTAATTACATCTGTAATGACCTTATTGCCAAATAAGGTCACATTCTGATATTAGGACTTCAACATATGAATTTGGGGGTGAAGAGACACAATTCAACTCTTAACAGACCAAGATGATATAGAACAAATATTTTAGTTGCAAATAAGCTGTCCCTACACAGACACAGATCTACAGCATTTAGTTAAATAGACTATTGTCCATTATCATAAGCAAGCCTTTGGTAAATCGCAGATTGTGTTTAATTCCTGATTAACCTTTCTGTCATCTACTTGAGTGCAGAAAGTCTTTGCTAGTGAAAACCTTATGAATGAGATTCTATGTATGAAGGACACTCTGAATTATTTTTTCAGTAGCCAAGATTGGATAGCTACATCAACACTCATTCCATTAAAACTGTACTTTCATACCCTTAGATCATTTGCAAGTTTCTTTAACCTACTGGATCTTACCAGATGTCCTCAAAATATATGTCACTAGGGTAAGTTAAAGAATAGGCTACCTTTTGTCCAGTCAACACCACTAGCAGGAAAAGTAATTCCATTCATGATCTACTGACATTATCTTCATATAGAAGACACAATTGTTATTGTAGGGAAAAAAAGATATACAAAGGCCAGGCAAGGTGGCTCAAGCCTGTAATCCCAACACTCTGGAGGCTGAGGTGGGTGGATCGCCTGAGCTCACAAGTTCAAGACCAGCCTGAGCAAGAGTGACACCACGTCTCTAAAAAATAGCCAGGTGTTATGGCAGGCAACTGTAAGTCCCAGCTACTCAGGAGGCTGAGGCAAGAGGATCACTTGAGCTTAAGAGTTTGATGTTGCTGTCAGCTATGATGCCACCACACTCTACCAAGGGCAGCAAAGTGTGACTCAAGTCTCAAAAAAGAAAGAAAGAAAGAAAGAAAGAAAGAAAGAAAGAAAGAAAGAAAGAAAGAAAGAAAGAAAGAAAGAAAGAAAGAAAGAAAGAAAGAAAGAAAAGCATTTTCAAGGATCCTAGGATTTGAAGAAGGACACAGATTTCCTCTCCAAATGTGAGAATATATTATTTTAAGGAAAAGGTGGTATCTGACTTCTGATACACTTTTAAAACTGGGAAACAGGTATCAGGTAACAAATAATAACCCAAGTAATAAATAAATAGCCAGGTAATAGGCAGCTGAAATAGAAAAAAGAAATCCTCAGAAGGAGGCCCTCAGTGTCACTATAGTGTAGTGACTGAATGCCAGGTTGATGCCAGCTTTAATGTTATTATTCTCACACTGCTGCCACTATTATAGTCATAAAACCATCATATCAACATAACATTCTAATTTTCTTGTTAAAAAAGGTACATCTTGGGTGGCTCCTGTGGCTCTAAGGAGTTGGGTGCCAGTCCCATATACTGAGGTGGTGGGTTCAAACCCGCCCTGGCCAAAAAAACTGCAAAAAAAAAAAAAAAAAAAAAAAGGGTACATCTTTTGAAAAATACATTCAGAAGAAGCCAAATATTCTCTCTGCTTCTCTGTAGTTATATGTTTGTTGGAACCTTCCTGCCCTACTATTTGCTAGTTCTGTTTCCTTCTACAACTTTAGGTTTCTTAGCTGTTAAACTTGGGCAAATAAGACACCTATCCTGTTAAATTTTTAGTATAGCACCTGGTACACAGTAAATGTCAATATATTAATATTTCAAGAATTATTATTTTAAAAAAATAAAGAAAAATCCTGAAATTTGATGCTAATGATAAAAGGTCATTTGCTACATTTTGTTTGTAGAGAAATACAGGAGGTTGGTGCCCCTATCAAAATTATTATTTAAGTAAAACCATTTGATACCTTTCTAGCCTCACTCACACTCAAGACATTTAAAGCATTCTTGTTAACATTAATAACCAGGCACAAAACAGATATTAAGAAACCAAGTCTTTAGATAATTTTTATTGGTAACAAGGGAATATACCATTCTCTTTATGGTAATACTTCAATCTTCAACCAAATAAATGGAAGACATTTGGAGAAATACTTAATAAGCAATATATACAGATTTTAGAATGTTATATGGAAAGACATGTAAATTTTTTATGTATTTGTAGGTAGGTAGTTTATTATATTAAGCTAATGTTTTCTCTGAGATGTAATGCCCTGACAATGTGTCTGTACTTTATAAGGAATTCAAATGTAAGCATGAAGCAAAGGTGGCTTTGGTTAGGAGGCTCTATGCATAGGAGTCTTTTATTAAAAGACGGCATTTTAATGTGATAGTTATTCCTTTTCCTTACTTGTCTTTCCTTCTGTCTTGTCTAGACAGAAGGTTTCTCACTCAGCCCTAATTGGGGTTGGCAGTTTGCAGTGTTAAACCCTGAATGTAGACTTATAAAAGTGATTAGCATAGTATAGGACACTGACTTTTTTTTATCTCAGTGGAAACTTCAAGAGTTTCACAAGAAGGATTTTTTTTATTTCACTTTGATAATGAATTTTTGTAAGTCATATATTCTTTCATTCCAAGTTCAAATTATTGGGGCTAGACAGAAGCCAGCACAAAAGAGAATCCTAACATTAATCTTTAATGAGATATCTTTTATTATATCATCAAAAAATCCTCAATTGGAAATATGTGAAACACTATTTTCAAATTTGGGACTCAAAACTTTATTATATAGAGATGGTTTAGAACAAACTGGATCTAATGAATAATTTAGGGAAAAAATAATTGGACAAGGGTAGGGTAGAATAAGAAAAAAGAAAATGAATTTTAAAAGTAAGGATTATAGCATGATCTCAAAAATTTTTTTAAAAGTTCAGAATACAGTTGATGGAATACATAACTACACATAGGACAAAATTATGCTATTCTACTCAGAAGATGTGAACTGTAAGCATTTTGAAGACAATATTAATTCTTTTGATCCAATTTATTCAAAGTATGTTCCCGAGCTATCAATATATCCATTGGTGCTCCTTGAAAAAAAAAAGTAAAAAAGGACAGAGCATTTGAGATAAGCTTAATTCATTAATACTACATCTTTTCTCATCCCAGACCATCTCTCCAGGAAAGAGGGTATTTGAGATAAGAAAAATAATATTCAAGAAGTCTACAGCCTTGCAATTAAAAAAAAGTTATGGAAAGAAAGTTCAGAAGTGCTCTTTAAAATATTGTGGATTCTAAAACATAACCCCCCCCAAAAAAAAATCAAATCATTATCACTGTCAAACAGTCATGCCAATAGCATTGTAAAGAGCTCATTGAACTTAGGTTGTAAAAGCTGTGAACATTTTCTTATAAAATTATATTGCAGTTGATTATAGCATATTACAAGATTGCTGAACATAAAGTCAATGGATAGGAAAAATAAACCAGATACACTGTAGGAATTTAATGAAATCTTTCACCAACCATGGCAGAAAGACAATCATCAGACTTTGCCTGGTAAAGTGTTTTGTACCCACAATATGTTAGCATCAGATACAGGTGCACAACCTTATGATTGAGTTGATCAAAAGCAAGGCAGAATATTTCCTATCTTTTTTTAAAGATAAGTTGAATCATAACGGAGGCAGCAGAATGGATTGCCATACACATTGGTAAAAGCATCAGGGGATCTTCATTTAAACCCAACTTTTACCACTTTTGAGTTACACACATTTAGACAATTCATTTAACCTCATTCAACTTCAGTTGCCTCATTAGAGTCTCATTCAACTCACAGGACTAGTATGAGGATTAAATGACCTCAAATACATAAAAGAGCAATGTAAACTATAAAGCTGTATGAAATTTTAGTGGTTACTACTGCTAAAATAAATTGTAAAATTCTCTCATAAAAGAACTTTGATATTTTTTACCTTTCGATGTAATCCCAATTGCTATGTACAAAATATATGTTTAATTGATTCAATTTTGTGATCAATTAACATTTTAAAATCTCACCTCAATACTGAATCATCATGCAAACATTAAACCTGTGCTATTTTGTACAATTATTGCTTGCAGAATACATATTTCAGTTTTCCTCAGAGTTTTAAATTGAGTGCTGCTGTCCCTTTGAGAATGCAATGCCAACATCCTAATTTATTTTCAATTAGTGGTTAATTTGCTTTCAAATGTACGTTATCTACACTTGCTAGTCCTAAGAGTTTCTCAGATCAGATAAGAGTATTGGGAACCCACCTCATTTCCCTTTTGTGCCTGTCTTTGAGGGCTGCAAATTCTTGCTTCAGTGTGTCTAAGTCTTTGGTGGTTTTGTCTTTAAATTCATTAATAGGTCACATAACATCATAGCCTACTCTGAGAAAACTTTCCGAGACACATGAGGTTGTCAAAACCTCAGCTTTCTTCTGGGGCAGCTCACTTGATCATTTCCTCTTCAACATTCTACAGGACAGGAAACAGAAATCATTTGCTTAGAACAAATATGCTAGATAAGATAATCCCCTCCAAAGATACTATAAATAATAATAGCTTTCTTATATGTTCAACTAATTATACAGGATGTAAAAGAAGATCCCATTCACTACCAACCATAATAATAAAATATCTAACAATAAACCCTTAAAATCTCAGATTAGTGGTGAAACATAATATGTTCCTGAATTCAGAAAACTTACTGTAAGATGTCAAACTGATTCAAAGGTTTAGCTAGAAAGTAAGTACTCCAGTATATATTATTTTTTAAATAATAATAAAACAGGAGCTGATTTACTATATTTAAAAACGTAGAACACTACTACTAACATTTAAAAATGTGGCACAGGTGCTGAATAGATAAATATATCAATGGAACAGAATACAAAGGCCAAAAATAAACTCAGATATACCTGGGAAATCACATAAGGCAAATGTGGCACTTCAAAGCAACAGGTGGACAACTGGACAATTTATGGGGAAAACTCAATCATTTAAAAAACAAATTGCATATGTATTAAATATCTAAATTTAATATAATAATATGTAAATATATGTGCATAATATATATAACTATACCAGAAAATGTAGGTGAATGCTTTTATAATCTTAAAGAGAAATTGGCCTTTCCAAGTATGACCCAGAATTTAGAAGCCATGTAAGGAATATTTGGTGATTAGCTGATTTGATTGCATAAAATAATTTAAATTTCTATGCAATAAAAGACATCTCAAAAGTAAACTACATGAACCATAGCCAAAAGCAAACAGGATGGCAGAAATTACTAAGTCCTCCTATAGATCGATAATCAAGACAAATAACAGATGAACAATAGCTACTAACGGAAGAATACAAATGGCCAATTAACATATTTTTAAAATTATTGTATTGAGTTTTAAGCATGTAAACATGTATTTTTCCCCATAAAAGTTGGCCAAGTTTTAGAAAAAAAAAAAAAATATATATATACACACACATTGATGTGTGTGCGTACATGTGTATAATAAAAGTAGAGTATTAATAAAAAAACTAGGAAGTGTTCCATCATAATAAAGAGAGGAACTCATGAGAATTTGCCTGTTTTTACAAACAGGCGCTCTATATACACTATTTCTTTTTTCCACTTAATTTTACAAAAATACTCAAAATTTTAGATTAAAAGAAAAATGACAAATGGGATGTATATTAAAGTATTAACAGTGGTTGTCTCTTAATATGTTCTTTTTGTTTATTGTATTTTCTAGATTATTTACAATTTTTATAAAAAAATTTTAAGGGTATGTATAACTTTTTTAAAAAATGAATTAACTATTCTTTTAAAAGTCATTTAAAAGACCTCACATTGTTTTTGTTTTTGTTAGCACTGAGGAAAGAGGGGAAGAGCGAATCTGCAATTCAGATCCACAAATGAAAGATTCAGCACAATGAAAACTTAGATAAAATAGCTTGTGAATCAACTAACAGGAATAAAACAAAAGTCTGAATTCATGGTCCAGAAAAATAGCTGGAGACTGGCTATAAAACATGATCTATTGCAATCAAACAAAGTCAAGATCATATTTGAACTACGACATAAACAAAATAGAATTTCAAATAATTCAGCAATGCTTTTGCCTTCATAATATAACACAATTCGGCTGACACCGTCATTTCTAGCATCCTTGCCCTGGAGTCAAGTGAATATAAAGATAGAGAAAATGCATTTTCTTGTTTAGAAAAAATAGATTAGAAACAGAAAGAAATACCCATTGCTTTCCTCAAATTAAGAGAAATTTGTATTAAATGACTGGTTGTAAATCAAGAGTCAAATATTCTATGAAATCTTACTGCGTCTAAGATCGGCTCTGCCCTCCCTCCGCCCTGAGTGTGTGTTCTCTTGCTTTCTGCTGAGCAGCATCTGTCAGCTGGCCCCTTTCTGGATCAGCGCGTTTTGCTGACACTGTCTAGAGAACCAAGATTAATTTCCTACAGACTATAGGTGGATGGAGAAAAATAAGGATTCCCAGAGTGAATCAGTCAGTCTACCAAACAAAGAAGAAAGGAAGAGAAGAGAGAAAGAAAAGGGAAGAAAGAGTGAGGAAATCATAGATTTATGTGAAGATATCAAAGCATCTAATAAACAGTTCACAAAGCTCAAACCAACTGACAAGGAAAGTGTGTAATGTCATTTAGGAACCAGAGAAGCTTCTGCACTGCCCAGGAGGGTAGGCTTCAGTAATGCACCATTATCTCTCCACTTAGAGATGGATCTAGGGAATCCAGACCAGACAGAACAATCTGTCAAAATTGTGGAGTATTACACATGCAGTGCTGAAAGACAGACATCTCACGTGCAGTGTGACAAATGTTAAAGGGCGGGCAGAACAAGATGACCCAGAGCACATGGGAAGCCAACTATAGGAACTTGAGGGAAGTTAAAATATTTTAGCTGAGACTGAGAAAGTGGAGGGGAGTTAGCCAGGCCAAGAGCAGAGAAATGTCATTCTCCAGAAAAGAGGGAAAAGATTCTGTAAATGCCCAAAGGAGAAGTAAAAGTAGTTGACTTGGAGGACAGTAGTAGCGGTGGGATTGGGTCATCCCTGATACTGGAAGGTCTTATACGTCCTATTTTGTAGGGGCAATGGGAGTGTAAGCAAATAACTGGAAAAAAATTAAAATCACTTAATGGCTGGCACTATACATAATTTTACTTTTAGATTAGAGGCAATCAAGACAATTTAAACTACAGAATAATAATTTATAAGAGGTATATTATAGCTTGCAATCATACTTTTTTATTCCAAAATATTAAGGAGATACAAGTGTTTTTGTCACATGAATAGCTTTAATAATGCTTAAATGAGGGCTATTAGTGTGTCTATCACTTGAATAGGGTTCATTCCACCTGTTAGGTAGGTTTTAGCCTCCCCACTACCTTCCTCACCCTTCTTGATTTTGAGTGACTTTTCTCTGTGCCCATCGATTACGTTCATATTATTACAGAGTACATGTGGTGTTTGTTTTTCCATTCCTGGACCACGTAGGGTAATGGTCTACAGTTCTGTCCAAATTGCTGCACAAAGGGGCCAGGTGTGGTGGCTCATGCTTATAATCCTAGCACTCTGGGAGGCCAAGGCTGGTGGATTTGTTTGAGCTTGGGAGTTCAAGACCAGCCTGAGCAAGAGTCAGACCCCATCTCTAAAAAGTAGCCAGGCATTCTGTTGGCACCTGTAGTTCTACCTATTCAGGTGGCTGAGGCAAGTGAATTGCTCAAGCTCGAGAGTTTGAGATTGCTGTGAGCTATAATGCAATAGCACTCTACTGAGGGCAACAAAGTGAAACCATGTCTCCAAAAAAATACAAAAAACCAAATTACTACAAAAGACATTAATTCATTCCTTTTTATAGCTGCCTAGCATTCCTGTATATAAGATAACATTCTGTTACTCCAACTCAGAAACTGGAGGGCACATGGATTGATTCCACGTCTTTGCAATTGCCCAAAAAACATTCAAGAGAGTGAGACTTCTTGATAAAAAAAAGACTTCTTTTCCTTTGAGCAGATGTCCAGTAGTGGAATTGTTGAATCAAATGGTAGCTCAACTTGCAGTTCTTTGAGGAGCTTCCATACTATTTTTCATGACAGTTGTACTAATTTGCAGTCCCACCAAGTATTCCTTTCTCTCTGCATCCATGCTAGTATCTATTGTTCTTTGACTTTTAATAGTGATCTTCCTAACAGGGATAAGGTGATGTCTCAGTACAGACTTAATTTCCATTTCTCTAATGGTTAATGATGTTGACCATTTTTTTACATGTTTTTTGGCCATTTCTCTATCTTCTTTTGAAGAATCCCTGTCTTGCTAGGGCAGCAGAACCTGTTGGGAGGGTGGGAAGCCCCGCGGCTCTCTCCTGACCTTCCCTAAGACCTCCCCACAGATACCTTCAATTTTGAATCACCCTGTCACCTTCTCAGTCACTCTGAACATCCCTCATTGCTTCTCCAGAGTTTTACAATGGTCTGTCCAAGAACAGCCATAGATAGGTAAGTATCCACCTGCAACTTTCAGTCCACTCCTCAAGAGTGGGGCATGTGGTCTGTTTCTAATCCTCCATCTTCTCCAGTATCTGATTATTATACTTGAATGTAAATGAACCTGGCATGTCCTACAAATGGCTTTTTAGTTTTATTACCTGATGTATGTAATATAGTTTAGCTGTTTCTTATGGAAATATTATTTTTTTCTAAAAGTTCCAGTTATTTACATTACTGTTGTTTAGATCACAAATAAATAAATCCTTATTATATTTTAGAAATGTTAGAAGCTTAACTCTCAAATTCATTTTAATTCCAAGGATTTTGTAATTTCCAAAGATCTCTAACCCACTGTACCTCAGACTGTTTTTGATCACTCATTTATCAATAAAACATTTTTGATCATATACCTCATACATGTAGCAGTACATAATTTCAAGTATAAATTATGGATTACTATTATGTACATTATACAATATTTATGTACGTTTTTAAACATATACACAAATAGAAATTAAAAAAGAATGAGCTGGGAAGAAGAATAGAATTGAAGTTCTAATCAAAGAATCTTCCCAATGGACTATCTTATGGACCCACTCTGAAATCTTTATAATCCACATGAAATCTTTAATTCCAGATGTTATTTTAATATACTCAATAAAGTCTACACATGGGTCTTTTTAATTTCTGATTTGAAGAAATAAAATATTGTTCATGGAGCATTCCTAATTCTTAATTTACAGGCACATCTCGGCAGGGAATTAATCAATGTTCTTACTATTTTGATTACAAAAGAAAAATTTCAACCACAGTAATCACTGAGATCACCATTTACTGCTGAATGGATTCAATGTTTTATGTCGCCATATCTTTGACAAGGAATTTCAGACGTGCACAGTTGTATAGCCCTCTCGAAGCCTTATGTTTCTTACTGTAAGGAAGAGAGAACAGAGGAATTTAGTATTTAAAATATTAAAATTTAGTAATATTTAAAATATTAAATTAAATTAACCCTAAGGGTTAATTTTCAATTTCTTTTCAATAAAAGAAAATTAAAGATAAGAGATTAAAAATGTGCAGTAAAAAGGACCATCATTTAAAGCTCTCCAGATGCCTCCTCACTTAAAGGAATATCTCAGCGTTCTTTTTCTGGATTGAGTAACTGCATCTGAACATATCACTGAATACCCCGGGGTGGGGGCCACACCATGGGTTTCTCAGGTTTCTCTCGTTTTGATCCAGCTTTGCCACTTACTATGTGATATTAGGTAATTTACTTAGCCTAAGTCGTTGATTCCTTATCTATAAAAGAGGTGATTAGCAGCACCTACCTAGTGCCTAAGCTGTTGTAAGTACTCAAGAAATACCAGCATAATTGTTCAAAGAAATAAAAGTATATGTGGAACATACCATCAGGGTTAATGTAAATTATAAACACTTTTTTCTTTGTCCTGTTCTTACAGAATTTTTGCTCCCTTGGTGATCAGCGTCCTTTCAAATGCCATTTCTTTTAGATTAAAAACTAGAGATAGAGAGATTTCAGATTTGCTCTGCAAAGGGCAGACAGAGTCCTGAGGGCCAAGGGTACAGATGAGATAAAAGTAATTAAATCACAAGGGTAGTGGCTTCCAGCAGCAGTCTTAGCTCATGCCAGGAAGAATGCCTAAGGTTGAACAGGCCCTGGGAATGGATGGGCAAATGAGGTGGGAATGTCAGTTCCCAAATATGGAGCAAGCAGCCACAGATAGTTGTTGAGAGAGAAATAAGAACAGTCTCAGGGAGCAAGAAACCTAGAAAAGTACAACATAAACACTCCCATACTTCTTCCCCAAGTCTAATATTTACCTATATGCCTTACTGAAAGCCACATACTGTGCTAGGCATTTCACAAACTATCTTCATATTTTTATGAACTATAATAAAATCTTAAGCTTCCCCCTAGATGACTAAATGGACCCTTTGTTGGCCTAGGAGGTCCCAGAAAAACTCTAAAATAAAGTTGCCAGATGTAGGGAAAGGGGAAGTCAGATTTGCCTCTTTATGCCCTCTCCAATGTGGGGTTATTCTTTGTAACAATAAGACGGTAAATCATGACTAGACCCAAGGCCATGCAAGACACAGTTTAAATCCCATCTGCAGGCCATCAGTATATTTAACAGATTGCTTGAGTTGTGATCTGCTCAACAGACATCCTTATCTTAGGTTAAAATACTACAAACCTTTAAACAAAGGCTTCATTTCTTTAATTAATTATGAAGGAAAGAATCTTTTTTTTTTTTTTTTTTTAGAGACAGAGTCTCACTTTATTGCCCTCGGTGGTGTCACACAGCTCACAGCAACCTCAAACTCCTAGGCTCACACTTAAGTCTCAGGCAAGCCTTCTCTTGCCTCAGCCTCCCGAGTAGCTGGGACTACAGGTGCCCGCCAGAACACCTGGCTATTTTTGTTGTTGTTGCAGTTTGGCTAGGGCTGGGTTTGAACCCGCCACCTTCTGTATATGGGCCCAGCACCCTACCCACCAAGCCACAGGTGCCACCCAGAAGCAAAGAATTTTTAAACCCACCTATCACCTATAATTTGCCCTCCTCCAGCTTTGACGTGTCCTGCATTTTCAGGTCAAAGCAATGTACGCCCCCCCACTTACTGATTTACTATCTTATATGTAATTCTTGTTTCTGTGTCTAAAAACCCAGTTACTGTAAGAACATTTTCTCAGGCTTCTCAAGGGCATATGCTCAGAGCCAGTCACATACATTCAACTCAGAATAAACCTCTTTAAATTATTTTACTGTTTTTTTTTTGTTTGTTTATTTTGTTGTTGTTGTTGTTGTTGTTGTTGTTTTTTGATAGGGGGGTTTCTGTTAACATTTTCCAGATGAAAGATATGAGGTTGTTTACCCAAGAAAGCAGAAACTGCAGTCAGAGTGGTATTTGTTGGCTGTACTAAGTTATCATCAACTGGATCACAGACATCAGAAATAAAAGTGAGAGCAAACTAAAAGTCTTGCCCCCAGATTTTTAAGTGGCAGGTTTAGGACATTCCATTTGACCAACAGAGTCGCATTTGCACTAAAAAGTCCCTGGAACAAAGAGGTAAAAATCCTAAGAGATTTTATGTGGATGATTTGTTGCTGCAAAAACAATTTTCTTGTTACTTGATGGTAATAGGCTTAACAATTCTTGCTTTGTAGTATCCAACGTGCTCAATACTAATATGAAGCCAGTAGACATCTAACATATGCCCACATGAGAGAAAAGCTCCATTCAATCCAAGATGAGGGAGGGGGTAAGAGGAGGGGGGCAGAGGAGAGGAGGGAGGGGATGGGTGAGCTCCCACCTGATGGGCACAGTGTAAGGGTATATGGCACCTCCTGGGTGCAGGACACAACTACAACAGGAACTGTTACCTAAAAATTGCAAATGTTATTATAACTTAATTGTTTGTACCCTTATATTAATCTGAAATTTAAAAACAAATAAATTAATTACAATAAAAAATAAATAATTCTTGCTTCGTGTCTGTGAATGAATTGGCAATCATTTTGTGGCTCGAGAGAATGCAGATTTTGAGGCAGGGAAATAGTTACTTTAGCTCATATACATGCAAAAAGTAACAGGTTGTGTAATTACTACACATCTACAAAAGAAATTGTTTTTAAATACAGTGTTATTTTCTGAATGACTAGTCACATCTCTTGATTTAGGCCATAGTCATTTAAAATAAATTTTTAAATATTTATGCCTTGTTGCCAACTATTTACATCACCAACTGCATATTTTACACTCACTTGGGAGAGGTGCCAAGAGGCTGGTAAGTAAAAAGGTGCTATGCCCAGGCTGAAACGTTTTATTCTCACCCCAATTAGAGCATCCACAAACTTAAGAGCTTCCCTTCTGAAATGTTGCCAGATTTTATACAGTCTTCTAAAAAAAAAAAAATTCTGCTTCTGTGAGTATAATACTCATTGATATAGATTGCACACCCAAAAGATGCCCTAGAGAAACTGTTTTCTTCTATCAACATTATGCCTGTGACTAGTAGACGTTATCAGCATTATCAGCAAGATGGTGGAATCCAAGTTTACAGATGGGGACCCAGGAAGTACAGAAACCCCAGCACTCAATGGCTAAACAGATTTCACTTGCTATTAATAAAAATTCTTAGTAAGTCAGACACAAGTGGATAAATATTGTATAATTCCATTTACATTAGGCACCTAGAATAGGTAAATATATAAAGACAAAAAGTGGGTTTACCAGGGTCCAGGGGAGATAAATGGGAAGTTACTGTTTAATGAGTAGAGAGTGTCAGCTTGGGCTGTAAAAATGTCACAGAGGTGGATGGCGGTGACGGCCGTACAGCAATGTGAATGTATTACTGCTTCTTGACCGTACTCCTGGAAGTGGTTAAAATTAAGTTTCATATTATGTACACTTTACCACAATAGAAACATTTAAAAACCCTAAACATGCCAATAATAACTGCCAGTTTTGAGTGCTAGCTGGACAATAGGCTAAGTTCTTTTCATGCATTCCTTTATTGGACCCCTTGGTAAATATGGAAGAGAGTGGGATTCAAAAGCTTAAGTCATCTGCCTCAGCTTCACACAATGGGAGGGCAGGCTGGGACGCCTACATCATTCCATATTTAGGACTTTATAAAACTTCTTAAAGTTTGCATATAACTTTTATATTTGATTTATGTTTTCAAATCAAACCTGGGGCAAAGTTTAAATAAGTAAAGTTACCCTGGCTCGATATGCTAACGATAACAAGTGGCTTTATTGTCAGCTGATCTTTCTTTTTAAACTCTCTGTTTCTGGAACCTCATACACACAATGAAAGCAAGCCCAGATCTAGCATCCTTTCCTCTGATAATCATTTATCATTTGGACAGTAAGAAGGAGGAGGAGGGCAGTGAATTGACTCCTTTTCTCTTGTTGTCTCCCACTATTGCTTTCATACCATGAAGCCACTATGGATTCTAGGATTTGTAGAATAAAAACTGCCCCCCTCTCCCATGAGTACTCAGTCCATCAAGGTCCCTCCTCTTTGGCAGGCAGATGACCCCAGCAGGGACAGCATCACTTTAGAGTAAACACTGACTCTGCTGACACTTGGGGAGAGCCTGTCAGAAAATGATGCCAGTATCTAGAACTCTAGAGCCAAGAGATGAAAAGAGAACTGCTGACGCTATTTAAGAATGTCTGACCTCTGTTCTAGGAATGCCTGGCACACAATGGATGTCCTTTTGTATTCTTTTTGAAATAGCATGTCATCAGACCAGTTTATCAGAGCTTGATGATCTTGATTTCTGGAATGAGGCCCTGAGCACCTCATCACATTCCACTTGTTCCATTTATTTAGTCAATTAATATTGTATGGCAGGTGACAAGAGAACCAAAACAGGTAAGTATTACAATCTGTGAAGGCAGTGTCATAAACTTAAGGGAGTATTTTGGGAGCAAAAAGGAAAAAAAAAAAGCCTCTTGGAAAGCTTCCTGGTCTGAGGATGGAGGTACAGACGCCTCAGGTTGTGCTTGGTGGGTTCAGGAACAACAAGGAGATGAGTCTGCCCATCTCTTCTGCTGTCTCACTTTCTCCTCCTATGAAGATGGTCAATCATTAATATGAGGAGGTCTACCTTTAAGCTTATCTCTATCCTTTTTTCCTTGGAGGTTTCTTTCACCACAACATTATGTATGAGTACCCAGGAGTAGAGGAATAGAGTATGCTTAGGGGTATACTTAGGCTACTCTACTCCTGGGTACTTATACATAATGTGTAAACCTCCATGTGAATGGATTAGATGTGTGTAAGTGGGCAATCATTCTCTGACTGTTGCAATTCTTTTTTTCTCTGATTCATCTGCAACTTTTTTATTTTTTGCCTGCAAACTTCTACTGAGATAAAATCCGGAAAACCACAAACCACATGTTCAGATGAGCTTCCATGATGAATGCATTATAAATCTATCACCTTAAGCACAATGAAAACTTCTGAGTTCAAGTTTTATGTGACTATAGGCAGCTCATGCCTATAGCCCTAGTACTTTGGGTAGCTGAGACAGAAAGTTTGCTTGAGGCCAGGAGTTCAAAACCAGCCTGAGCAACATAGTGATACACCATTTCTACAAACAAACAGACAACAACAACAAAACAGAAAAATTAACGGGATATGGTAGTGCACACCTGTAGTCCTAGCTCCTTGGGAGGCTGAGGATCACTTGAGGCCAGGAGTTTGAGGTTGCAGTGAGGTATGATGATGCCACTGCACTCTAGCTTGTGCAACAGAGTTAGACTTTATCACACACACACACACACACACACACACACACACACAAAATGCCTATGTGTCTCCATGCTTTTATTTAAACCAATTGGAATTACCCTGTTTGGTTCCCTTGAGGGGTTCATATGGTGCCCAGAAATTCTAACTATTTTGTATTTCTTTCAGTCCAGGTACTGAAGTGATACGAAGTCCCCAGTGTCACTTCAGTGCTATTCAAGGGTACCTAAACAACATAAGCTATTCCTTATCAGGACAGTATACCTATTCTCTCCATCACAAGTTTAAATTTGAAAGTAGCACGTCTTTAGAAAGTATTCCCTTATTAACTTCATGCACCCATATGTACTTCAGCATTCAAGCATAAACATTTGGTAGTTCTGATTAATTTGGAAGTAGGCAATTCATAGGAACAGTAAAAATTACTTTATCAACAATCATTAAATTCAATCTTAATGCTATAAAGACCTTGTTTAGCTCTAGCTAAAATATATTTTGCTTAACAGTTGAGAATAACTATTAATAATAAGCAGAATAATAAAATATCAGTGGAAAAAGTTATTCGTTTTGCTCTCAAATCAGTTTTCTTTTCTCATTTGTTTGGTTTTTTGTTTTGTTTTGTTTGTTTTTTGAGAGAGTCTTGTTCTGTTGACTAGGCTAGAATGCAGTGGCATCAGCCTTGCTCATGGCAACCTCAAACTCCTGGGCTCAAGCAATCCTCCTGCCTTGGCCTTCTGATATGTGTGTGTGTGTGTAAGTGGGCAATCAGAGGCCTGGGATGTTGGGTTGCAAGTCCTGCCTAGCACCCTCAAGGGCAGACAGGGTTAATATCAGGGTTACGTGTAGCAATTTCATGCTTGAAAAGTTGTAGTCTAGTAAATAGAAAGGCAATATAGCAAGTGGCCCGAAACTCAGCTCTAGAATCAAAGTCTGTTTTTCAGAACCTCCTGGCTAGGCGCAGTGGCTCTCACCTATACTAGGACTCTGGAAGATCAAGGAGGATGGGTGAGGTTGGGAGTTGCAGACCAGCTGGAGCAAGAGTGAGACCCTGTCTCTACTAAAAATAGAAAAATGAGCTGGGCATTGTGTGTTGTTGTGGGAGCCTGCAGCCCCAGCTACTTGAGAGGCTAAGGCAGGAGGATCACTTGAACCCAAGAATTTGAGGTTGCTATGAGTTAAGCTGATGCCATGGCACTCTAGCCTGGGCAACGGAATGAGACTCTATCTCAAAAAAAAAAAAAAAGGAGAGGAAAAAAAAGAATTTTCTAGTTATGAGAGTTCACTTCCCTTCCCTCATTTGTAAAAGGAGCTAATAAAGCCTGTTTCAGGGGGTTAGGTCATCCCTATAAAGTGCTTGGAATTGCACCTGACCCACAGTAGGAACTGGAAAAATATTTTTAGATATTGAATTCAAACTGTGAGATTATCCAAATACAGACAGTTACCAGTTTAAGAACAAGATAGGTTCTGTAGGTTTCTTCTTAAATTGAATTTGTACGTAAGTTGGAACAGGTATATTTACTTATTATCTGTAATAGCCTCCATTTGGAAGTGCCAAGTCAAAGGTCTGTCAGATGTTTGTAATGTGGGGACTTACTGTAACAGCCTCCATTAATAAGTGAAAGTTGTACGTTAGTAGGAGGATGCTTGTAACTCAGGGATTGCCTCTAAATCAGCCTCAGTGGAATAGAGAGGTACAGCCCTCCCCGAGAGATGAGTGTGTGAGTCACTGGAGAAAATGCTACATCATTACGATGGAAATCTCCGTGCTCTGACTGTGCTCTGCAGGGTCACAGTAAATTACATTGTGGCATGCATGTTTCCAAAGAATAATTCCAGACATATATAAGAAGTCAATAGGCAAACAATATGATTTATGAGATTTACAGCATGGGTCCCTATTTCAGGAATGACTATTTTCTACATATAAAAAGTACCATTTAACTATTTCCTATTTTGCCCATACCAGTATAAGAACCTAGAATTACATGGACTTTGCAATACAATGACTTCATGTGAAAATTTGAATGTAAATTTAAATTTAATAAAGTCAAAGGTAATTTTAACTTACCTTAAAAGGAACCACATTTATAAATTAATTAGAATACTTATGAATATGAAAGGAGTATTAATACTTAAATATATTTAATAGTTTAATTCTTGAAGTTTCTATCTCTGCCTTATATATGTAACACCCATCATTTAGTTACTGCATATATTCTATAGCAAAAGGACAAATTTAACTGGTACTTTATTTTCCACTTGATAAAATTAGAACACATAATCAATATCTGAAATCTGTTTAGAATTATTTTGAGTTCATTATATTTCCATCTCTAAAGAATTTGCTACAAAGAAATTTCTTTACAAAATTATCAAATAAATCTACTCTGATAAATTAAGTCTCAAGAAGCATAAGAAAGAAGAAAAAGTTGGACACATTTTCAATATTAATTTATCAAGGCATCTGGGCAAAAATACTAGAAGGAGACACTTGCTGTCACTATTTCTAGTGATGAGTATAAGTCCATGGCATGTTCAGTGGGAATTATTCACTATGTTTTGAATCACAAACACTTCAGTGACTTTAATTTTTAATTTTTGGGAAGTTTGTTTATATTACTGGGTTGTCAATATACTTTCCCATATACAACTTTTCCTATATACAATAATATTGTACTCATATAAGCAACATTTTCCCCTGGAAACATAAATGCTTTAGTGTAATTTTAATCACAACTTAAATACAACAAGCTGTAGTAATTATAAAATAGTGTTTAGAAATTTTGGAAAACAGAGAATTTGCTTTTAATTGAGTAATGCTAAGCCATCACAACATTTTCTTCCTACCCTGATTAAAAATATACATATTTTTCTTATTTCAAAAACTAGAAAAAGATCACTTTTAAAATGGAGAAACCTAATTATAATGACAAAAGCTCAGTCAAAATCAGATGTTGTTTACCTTTTACCAAATTACAGTAGAACTTCCATATTTGAATACCTCCCTATGTCAACCACCTATTTAAGTTAATCTAATTTTCATAGACCACATAAACACATCAGTATAACAGGCCTGTTCCTTATGTCGACCATCTCCATACACTGATTAGTTTGTTACAGGCCCCAGGGTGGTCAACTCACAAAGTTTCAACTGTATTTTAGTCATCAGGGGGGAAGCATGGGAAATGAAGTATTTTTTATTACAAAGGCAAATAGACAATATTTAAAGAATTAACATAATCTATATCAATGATTACTATGTATCTTTTTTACATACTTAAAAATCATTTTGATAAACAGAATACTTTTGATTGTTGCAACCTATTAAATTAATATAAATTTCTGGTTCCATAAAAAATGCTTGTAGTTTTGAAGTACTTGGGGGGAGGATATTTTCAGGGGGATCTGCACCTGTACATATAAAATAACCCTCCCTTTTTATAAAATCTGAAAATGTATAACATAAAAGTTTATTTTTAAAAATAAATACCTTTATTCCTGAAAGAAAATTAAATTCTAAACCCTAATAACCATATTCATTACATGGAACTCTATAACATCCCTTAATAAATTTATTTTAAAAATTCAGTAAGTATCTATCAAATTAACAAGAAATTAAATGTTTTGTTTCCAGTAATCTAGAAAAAGCAAGATCCTCTGGCATAGCATAATTGTGAGTATTAAATTGTATGTCCTCTTAATTACGTAACCCGTGAAAAGTGAAAAATGATTTGTCAGCATTTTAAAATATTTATTAAACCCAGTAAAGCAAGAAGTCTTTGACTTACATAAGGGGTTACTAATTTTACTATTCAGTAGGTCAACAAATATTTACAGTGTGTCTACTCGGTTCCAGGTGCAGTGCTAGTGCATTCAGTGACAGACAAGACAGAGAACCAGACAAATGCTGCTCAGAGGACAGCATGTTGAAATAAGAGGACTGTGTGCGCATTAGCAGTCATCTCTGAGACTCCGCACAACGTTCTATTTCCAAATATCTGAAACACCTGAGCCCTAACCAGGGTCCCCTGGTCTACTCCAGGAAGAAGAGGAGAAACACACAGTTGTGCATACAGAGACGATGAAGAGAGTTTGTCCAGGGGGCTCTTTGTTTGTTTTGTGCAATGGTGAATACCATCAAGTACCCCAATACACTACTATTACTGATTTCACTGGTAAGAGGCTCAGGAGACTAGAATTCTAGCTGTGCTTGCTCATAAATTAGAAAGGGAACTCAAAGCTAAGGAAAAGGCAAAACCGAAGTCCAGTTAGTGAAGCTTCTGTCAAGCGAATGGCAGAGGTGAGCTATTAAACATGTTGCTGTTAAACCTACCAATCAAGAAAGATTCTTCAGGCCTTTCCAAAGTCAGCTGTCTAAAGAGCTCTCTCAAAACAATCTTGAGTATAGGTCACATAAAGTACATAACCCTACAGAACACTGGGCGGATTCCTTGGAATCACTACGAAAGTGCATCTTCTAGAAACAGAGCTAAAATGTTAGCAAGACCACCCAGTTCTATTCCTCCTAGTTTTCTTTTTGCTTTTTTACTATTTGTTATTGGGGTACCCAAGCAGACCAGTAAGATAACCTTATCTATAGAACTCCAGCTATTTTTATTTATGTAACAGCAAGCATATAAACTATATAAAAGCAGTCTGCCTATGGTTTTTATCTTTCAGACACACATCAGTTAAAAAAATTCTAAATACAAATGTTTTGTGAAAGAAAACTTATTGCCTCAGAAAACTCTCAGTGACTCCCTTGATGATTACATTGATAGTGACTGAGAGTGAGCTCAGTCTCTCCCTTTTATATGCGTAATAATGCAAACAGTTACCTGTTTGTTAAGCCAAGGAAATTTCTAATGAGCCCCAAGGGGAAAAGTCTAATTCCCAAAGCTTTTTTAAGGATTGAGTCTGTTGCATGTGCGAATTTAAAACCAGATTTAGAGTGGAGGATAATGCAGAGAGTAAGGGGACACCAGTCAGCCCAGCAGCCTGAGGGAAAATTCCAGCAGAGAACTCTTCCCGAGAGAGGAGCTACCGAACCCAGCACTCAGGCACTTCCTCCTGGCTGAAAGGGTCCTACCTCCGTTCCTGTATCATAGAGCAAAGTGCTCGGTACTAGAGACAGAGATCGGTACTACAGACAGTGCTTGTTACTACAGACAGTGATCTAGGAAAAACCCAAGTCCTGGCCCTGAGTACTAAAAACAATACTCCCTGGACATAGCACACTGTCTCAGCCCTAAATCACATTTATTTAGAGTGATAAGAAAAAGGCAAAACAGAAGTTCAGTAAACAATGTATTAAGAGTTAAATCAGGTAAAGAAAAACTGGTTTTTCAACCTTAACTCTCTCTTTGAAGCTTGCAGGTCTATGAGGATCCTGAGGAGAGTTCACACCCTGTCTCTCCATGCGGTGGGCTTGCTGCTGTTGGTACTCCCAGGGCTACTCAGTTCAATGAAAAATGAACTTGAATAGGTGTTATTTTATGTTGAGTTGCACCAACACATTCCATTTTAGAAGTCTGGGATAGATGAATAATTATTTAAATTTATCCTATCATAATTGCTCTCCTTAGCTGCTCTTCTCCTTACTGACGCACAAACTTTGGAGGATATCACTGTTCAACTACAATCTGTTTCTTTAATGTCTGCTTTTTCTCTCCAGATGATTTCATTTCAGTGGCTCTATCTACATATTTTTTTTTAATGTATAAATTTGTTTAGTTCAGGTATTTTCTATTTAATATTTTGGGATTTGGGGGTTTTAAATTTTATTTTAGATTAATATAAGAGCACATGCAATTAAGTTACATTATTTGCATTTGTTAAGAAAACTCAAAGTTGTATTTGAGTCCTTCACCCAGGTGATGTGCCATGTACATCCTAATGCGTACCCTACATTGTACCTGTTAGGTGGGAGCTTACTGAGATCCTTCCTCCCCACTACTTCTCTACTTCTTGAATTTAATTGTGTTTTTCCTCTCATGTGGGCCTGTAGTTGTTCATCTACTATATTCAAATTAGTATTGAGTACATGGGGTGCTTGTTTTTCCATTCTTGAAATACTTTACTATGGACAATGTTCTTCAGCTTCATCTAGGTAAATACAAAAGATGTAAAGTCTCCATCCTTTTTATGACTGAATAGTATTCCATGGCATACATATACCACAGGTTATTAATCCATCCATGGGCTGATGGGCACTTGAGTTGTTTCCACATCTTTGCAACTATGAGTTGAGCTGCTATATACATTCCAGTGCAAATGTCCTTATGGTAAAACAACTTTTTTTCTTCTAGGTAGATACCTAATAATGGGATTGCAGGATCAAATGGAAGGTCTATTTTTAGCTCTTTGAGGATTCTCCATTCTTTCCCCAAAAGCTGTATTAGTTGCAGTCCCACATACAGTGTATAAGTATTGCCTTCTCTCCACACCCTACCTACCCCTAAATTTACATCTCTGTCCATGACTTCAACTCTAAGATCTAGATCCATACTAACTGCTGACTAATATCTCAATTTGGATGTCTAATAGGTTTCTCAATTATATTAATTATATGTATAAAAGGGAACACTTGGAGTTTCTCCCAAACTAATTATTGCCCAGTCTTCTTTGCTACACTAAGTGGCTAGCATCCACTCAGTTGCTCAAGCCAGAAACAAAAATTTACGTTTAATAACTCCCTTTTCTTATTCTACATATCTAATTTGTTATTGAGTCCTATTAATTCTATCCCTCGAATCTACTTTGGAATTTTTTCTTGCCAAAACTGCTGGCTCAATATTTTTTACTTGAATACCTAAAATAGTTTTCTAACTTGTCTCCAGACTTTTCTTCTTGGCACCTGCCAATCCATTCTCCATACCTGGCCAAGTTTTGAAAAATAAGAATCTCAAATATTCAGGGACATTGCAGGAATAGTGCAGAGAATTTAGTTTTTCTAAATGATGACCTATTCAAAATCCCTCACTTCAGTATTTTCTCTTCTGCCATTAAAATAAGAAAGTAAACACTAGTACATTATTAGCATATAACACAAGGAACCAGTTCGGGTTTTCCAATTATATGACCCTAATGTCCAAAAGATTTGATCCAAGACCACACATTGCAGTTAGCTGTCAGGTCTCTTTAGGTTTCTTTACTCTGCAACAGTTCCTAATTTTGACACTTTTTAAGACTACAGTTTGGGTTGGTCCAGTGTTGCCTCCTGAAGAGAATCAGATTAGGTATTCTTGGCAGAAAGACCATGGAAGTGATGTGTCCCCCTCATTGCATCATATCTGGCCATGTCAGTTCAGGTCTTCCAAAAAGTAGATGCTGAGATGAATAAAAGAAGAGATTTATTTAGAGAACATGTGTGAAAAATGATGGGGAAGCAGCAGGAGCATGCGGGTAGAGCTTTTAGAACAGGGTACTGATCAGACAACTGCAAAAAGAGAGATGGAAGGAAGATGTTTGACTGCGACATGGGTCAGAGAATACTTCAGCCAGGCTGATGGAGTATCCCAAAGGAAATGTTATCAGTTAGAAGAATGCCACATGAGGCAAGAATGAACAGACATTAGTACCCCACCATAGTCAGTCACTGGCTGGGAGCACGCTGGGAGAAGCATGATCTTGGCATTCATGGGGACAGCCATGAAAGGGTCAGCCATTCTTGCTCTCCACAGCAGGAGGGCTCGGCCAGGCAACTGCACAGGTGCACACAGTTTTGCTTATACCATGTCAATGTTCACTTGATTAAAGGTGATGTCAGCCAGCTTTCTCCCCTATAGGCACAGTAATTGCTAAATGATGATTTTTTATTTCTATCATTCCATCTACTCATTATGAAGTAAAGCTTTCTCTTACTAATTTCTTTTGATCAGTATGAACTTATATATTCCTATCTTGTCACTCATCATCATTATTGTTTTGGTGCTCAAATTGTTTCAGATTGGCCAGGAGGACTTCCTTCAAGCTGGCTCCTACATCTTTCTGAGGTGTCCTATCATTCTTTGAGCACTTCTTTACTTTTGGCACAAAAAAAGCTCCAGGTTCAGCTTGTATTTTCTCTGCCTCAGCCCTAGGATTAGCTATTTTTCCAAAGAGCACTTAAGTGACTTTAGTAAAGAATGACATTTTGAAACCAGTATTTAAGTACTGGTAGGTAGCTTGCTAGATACGAGTAGGGTGGATGGTGGATGCGATGAGGCTATTTTGGACTGGTCTGGGTCAGACTGATGAGGCTATTATGGGAATGAGTTAATTAAGATCCCGGTAGTCTTCCAAGAGGCTACTGATATTCCTCATAGTCGTGTAGGCTATCATTTGTACAGTGCCTGCAGTCTTTAGGACAGGGCCTGGCCTGCTATCCAGGCCACTAAAGTAAATATTTCCTTCCTTGCTAAAACTTAACTTGCTCTTTCTTGTTTTCCTTTTTTCTATGGCTACCTGGAGCCACCCAGAGGCTCTAACAGTACCAGGTATTCTCATTGTTATTATAACGTCATTGCTCCCAGCCCCTCTCAGTGAACAGAATTAGAAAAAAATAAAATCTATCATTCTAAATTTCCTCCTTTCCATATGTGCCATTGAAACGTGGCTTCCAGTTTACTTGGTGTACTCTTCTCAGTCCTCATGTATAAAGCCAGTCTCATGACTCCTTCCTTGAGAAACTCCTAATCTCCCTTTGGGATTATGACTGCACTCCATCCTGAAATGCTTTAGAACCACCAACGTTTTGAAACAACTGAGACCATCATAGGAATATTTCATTCTATTCAATACTATGAAAATTGAATTTAGTAAAACAGGATATAAAATTAAGGAATACAAAATATAGCAAAAACAACAAAGAACATAAGCTGAGAGACATGAAAAATACTCGTTTATTTAATCATTTAGCAAACAGGTATATAGCATCTACTACATGCTATGTGCTATTCTAGTAACAAGATGTGTAGCAACAAAATAAACAATAAAGGCGCGAACCTGTTACAGAAGTGCTAATAAAGAATTTATAAAAAATGGAATCATTAATGAGGGGTACAAGTGAAGATGGCTTTCAATGTACTGAAGAATAAGATAGCAGAAAGAACTATCTTATAAGAGGAAAAATAAAAACTCAGAAACCAAGACCAAAACATGTGTTAGAAAATTATTAAGTGGAAAGGATGAATCACAGACCTAAATGTAAAACAGAAAACTATAAGACTTTTCGGCATGAAAACATGAGAAACCATTGATATATACAAAGTACAGCATCTTGAATGAATCTCCAGAGAATTATGTTGAGTGAAAAACACTAACCCTCCACAGGGCAATGTGCGGGATCCTTTCCTTTCCTGATGGAAATGTTCTGTATCTCAAGAGACTAGACTACATCTATGTCAATGTCCGGGATGGGATATCGTACTTTGGTGTTGTAAGATGTTAACATTGGAGAAATTGGTAAATAGTAAACAGATCTCTCACATTATTTCTTACAATTGCACATGAATTTAGAATTATCTTAAAAGTTGAATTAAAAAATAAAAGTATGTAGTTCAAGATTACTCTATTTAATCTAGGTATCATGTGTATGTAGAAGTACAGTAAAACGTTTTTATTCCTGAAATATTTAGCACCTGAGTATATGCTTCCTATAAAAATCTCTAGAATATTGAAGAGAATTCCATGGATGGGGATAAAGAATTTCAAAGTAGAGACAATTATTTACTATAAGTATGGAGAAGTTGAGATGAATAAAACATTCTATAACTAGAAATTTACATAATTACTGATAGAACTTGAGTAATTGTGGATATTGTAGAAATATAAGAGATACTACTAATTATTAGGTATCCTGAAACATTAGAATAAAACTAACAATGACAAGAAAAGAATTTCTCATTTAACTGATGATGAAGAATGAGTCAGCACAAGATTAGTTTTCTTTCCTTAAAAGGAAACAAAAATATGGTATGTTTGATTATTATAAATTGATGATTATAACACTATGATGGTAAATTACCTTAACTCATTTATAAATGCTAATAGGACATTTACCTCCAAACTTCATTAAAATATTAATGTAAATAGAATACACATTACACAAGTAATACCATAATAAAAAAGGAAATGGGTTATTCTAAATATTTAATGTTACAAAGTAAAATAATAACAACATATGAAAAGGCATAATCAGTTAAAATAAGTAGGATTTCAGGTAATATGTAACAGTATATTCTCTAAAATAGATACATAACTAGAAAACTTTTAAAATATAGCCTAGAAATGAATTTAGAAAAATTATTTCTTTACAATTCTTTACAAACCTTGTTTCGAACTTGACAATGAGACAATGCGATTTTAAAAGAAACCTTGTTTCCAAAATATATGTACAGAAAAATTATAGATAATGATAATATACATAGCAAGTTTCCAATGTCACCATAACATATTTTTATATACTGGTACAGAAAGAAAAAACCTCCAAAGGTTTTATAAAGTGTTAGCTGTGAATATATGCCTGTAAAAAAATAAAAAATGGTTAAAATAACCATAAACTGATAACTAAAAATACTACATATACCTAAGAAAGATTATAATAACATTAAATAAAATGGAGTAGAAAATTTAATAAAGACATATTTCTTCATTAAACAATATGCATATAATAATGACAAAAAAGAAAGCATTTTAGGGAGGTAGAACTCAGGCTTAGATTTGCCAGTTAAAAATTTTAAATTTACCTATGTTCTTTCATTCTGGTAGTAGTACCTTGTTTTCAATTTTTTCCATTTTAAGTGTTTAATTCACCTTTAATTTCTCCAAATGGTAGCTTGTTTTCCCAATGCTATTTATAATATATTCCTAGGCACACATGGGCCTGATTCCAGACTTTCTATTCTGTTCCATTAATCTAACTATTCTTCTGATTTCAGTAATTTGATATACTAAATTTTGGTACAGAAAGTCCTTCTTTATTGCTTTGTTTTGCCCATAGCTTTCCTAGACATTCTCACATATTTACTATTGCAGATGATCTTTGAAATGTTTCATTAAATTAAAAAATAAGAACAATGCTTTGGAATATTTACTATAAGGAGACTAAATTGGTAAGATAATTTGAGAGAACCCTCTATGTCAGCGGTTCTCAACCTGTGGGTTGTGACCCCTTTGGGGGTCGAACGACCCTTTCACAGGGGTTGCCTAAGTACATCTTGCATATCAGATATTTACATTATGATTCATAACAGTAGCAAAATTACAGTTATGAAGTAGCAATGAAAATAATTTTATGGGTGGGGGTCACCACAACATGAGGAACTATATTAAAGGGTTGCAGCATTAGGAAGGTTGAGAACCCCTGCTCTATGTGATTTGACAATGGGATCAACTGGGTCCTCTCATCTTACAGGAAGAGCACAGTCTTGCTCTTCATTCCTAGATAAAGGTAGAACTTACATTTAAATATGTTACAGTCCCTATGAGAAAAAACACAACATACACATTTTTTTTATTCTGAAGATGATATGATACTCAGTAAGTCATAATAAGAAAGGTGGTTTTAATTTGATTACAAAATCCAAAAATGGTTTATCAATCCACAGTTTTCAACTTTGGCAACAAGTTAAATCAACAGTTCTCATCTCATCTCTCAGAATAAGGAGCCCAGCAGTTCAGTGTTCCAAGGGGAACAGCTGATTCTTACTTCATAAGTCAAAAGTGACTCTGACGCCCAACTGAGACATTATTTTAAATTATTTGTTCTCCCTCTGGCACTGGGGCACTGGATCCTCCAATACAGTGAGGCCTGCAGAAGTGGTATTAAGTTTGTCACTGAAAGGAAGAAGGGGGAGCAGGGAGGGAAGGAATCCACATTGCTTAAGTGTCTGTGAAGGGGTAGGGCCCAGGCACTTTGCATGTTATCTTCATTTAATAACTTCTGGGGCCAGAATACAGCACACAAGTCCAATCAAAAGCCACACTAAGTTTCACTTCTAACTTCAGAGCTAACAGACTTTAAAAGTAGTTTCTATACACATCTCAGTTTTTCCTAGTATTACAAATAAAATTGTTCTTTTTATCTATTTGAAGAAAACCTGTTTTCTTTCTAATTTTCTCTTTTTATTTCTAATTTTCTCTGACAAATCAATGACTACATAGGCTAAATCTCAAAAACTCAGCTCATAACATTTGCTCCTGAGTGTTTACCACACATTTTTAATCCTGAAATCATAGTGTGACCATATGCATCTCTAGAATTTGCATTATCATTTCTTAAATTCGAGATTAATGCTGGAGTATGTCTTCTCTAATGCCCTACTTACATAACCAGGAGATATGACAGGTCTTACAACTGTTACTTAGGAACACTTTTGCTTTCCTTTCAATTATTTCTAATGAATGTCTCTGTATTTAAAAAAAAAAAAAATTGTTTACTTTGCTGGATGGAAATTATATCTACTTTGCCATGTAAAAAACTTTTTTTTGAGTGTCACTATACCAAGTACCCTAAGAACTTCTTTCAAATCTCAATGGCAAAGACTTACACTAAGGGTTTGGGGTATATATCAAATATGAATATATACCTACAAAACCATATATATACGCCATAAGTATCAAACTATGTGTTACCATTCTATATGCAATTTTGTAAGAACTTGTTACTTTTAAAGAATCCAGCCTAAATAAAATTTTATCACATTTAAGTGGTTGGGGAGTGAAACTTTCACTAAATTAGGGCAATTCAGGTACTCTGGAGCCTTCCACATCACCAGGGGAAGGCAGGCTGGAGGCCCGCAGGGGCAGTGGCAGTGAGACGCTCTGCCACTAACTCGCTCTTGCCCTTTTTCAACCAAAAAATCTGAAGTAGATGGTCCTCATTCCTTTCAACTTTAACACGTGGTTTTCCAGAACAAACTAATTTTAAAATAAATTTCACTGGAGTATAAACATTGAAGGTAGAGAACACAGAACGAGTGTTCTTGAACCCCTGCCATTCTCTGAAGAAGGTCTTGGATGTTCATCTTGTGAACCTTCTCATATTCTCATTTCAGAAATGATCGAAAAAAGAAAAAAAAAGAAAGAAAATACTAACAAAGCATTCTAAGACTAAAGTTGAAATTAAATTTAACAACAGGTACAAATTAGTTAATTATTCTACAGAGCCATGGTTCTGTTCAAAATGTAGTTCAAAACTGAAACAAAACATGGACTGCAATGGGCTTAGGTAAAGGATCGTACCCATACCTCTACACCGTACACATGTGGAGATTTTTTACTTGCACAAAATTATGTAGCTAATTGGTGACAGTCTGAAATAAAATGCAGTATGTCTCATCTCCAATGCTCATCTCACCAGCCAATGCTCTATTTATTCCTATAATATCAGTATCTTGTGATATAAACTAAGGGTATCACAAATCAATGAGTTATAACACACTAATACAAATTGCAGAGAATTCATTTCCCTCAGCATTTAAATTGGCGTAAGCCTCTACCATCTTAGCTGAAAACGCTTTTTTGGTGGTTTTCCACCCATCCTAGGCATCAGAATCAGCTGGAGCTCTTAACAACAACAACAAAAAAAAGTCAATTCCCAGGCTATACCCCAAAAGGTTGTTGATTGGTGACGGTGACGAGGGCCAGGTGTGGGAATTTTTGAACATTCCACAGGTCTCTTTAACATGAGATAACTACCTTTTATCTTTCCCTACTCCTCAGCTACTGCTTTCTCTTCTCTAATTCAGTGTGACTTTTATTTATTTACTTATTTTATTATTATTATTATTTTTTTTTTTTTTTGCAGTTTTTGGCCTGGGCTGGGTTTGAACCCACCACCTCCAGCATATTGGACTGAGCCACAGGCGCCACCCTCAGTGTGACTTTTAAAAATTTTAAATGATATAATAAATACACAAAAACTTTAAAAGAGATGCAAAATTTACACTTATAAAATGGCAAATTTGGCCTCCTTTTGCCTCTAGGTCCTTCTGCCTTCTGCCCTGTGAGCAGCAAACCTTCCTCCCTCCACAGAGCACAGTTCACAAGGCACCTCCTTGGAAGAAGAGCCCGGCCTCACCAGACACCAAACCTGTGGTCAGCTTTGTCTTAGACTCACCAGCTTCACAACTGTCAGGCAATGAATTTCTCTTCTTTATACATCTCTCAGTATGGAGTATGTTACAGCAACACAAAACAAATTTAATCCACCGTCCATACCAGAGGTGGAGGAGCCATCACAGCTTCGTCCCCCTCTTTTGATACCCTAGATTCTACACTTGCCAAATTTATTCTCTACATACCTCTCAAATACAATCCTTTCCCATATATGTTATGTCTTATTTCTGGCCTTCATCATTTCTCCCCTAATTAGCCCTAACACTATACTTTTGACTCTCTTCAATTTCTCCAAACTTCTTTGAGTATGATTTGAAATGTAGACCCAATTGTCACCTCAATATATCATCCACACATTTAAAACCCGTATTTGTAAATATTTTATATTAAACTATTTATATGATATATATGCAGGTTACAACACACGCCCAGACACACCCTGCATGTAATTCTCCAGCCTTAGTTCAGTATCCTCCCTCTTGCCCTGTATCCTCATTGTACTGAAGTATCTGCCATGCTCTCTAGAGCCTTTGTCTTTGGAATGTCCTCCCTCCTCCTCCTCCCTTGGACAATTTGCATTTATCCTTCCAATTTAGCCATCATGAACAGTAGCATCCTTTCCTACCCTATTCATCCCCACAACAAGAGTGCAATAAACTTAGTGTCAACTGTTAATGAAGGAAAGAATATGGATGACTCAAAAAGACATCAATTCAAAAAAGTCCAAGTTACATGTTAGCTTTAAAAAGTTAAAAAGCTGCTGCTGAAGGCAGTAGTCAACTGGGAGAAATTTTATTAGACTGAAAACGTCTTCCTTTACCAAAACAGACAACTTCTTGTCTATTTGCACAAACTTGTAAAAAGCTTGTGCTTTGTAAAAAAGGGAGCCAGGTAAGTTTTAATTCTCTCTCCTGCACTGGCCCATAAATGTCCTACTCCTTGTAGTCTTGCCAAATACGTAATGCACACTTAAATATTGAAAAGGCTTCTTAGTGCCTAAGAACAGGTAAGTTTCAAGTAACAACAGTGTACTTACTACCTACCAAGTGTTACTCTTAACATTTTAGCCTGTATTAAACTTTTTAATTTTCACAATTACCTCCACGAGGTAGGCTATTAGGTTATAATCCTCCTTGTGAGAGAACTCAAGCTCTGAGAACTTCTCAAGATCATGTACCTGAGAAGCGGTGGCCCCATTTGAACACTGACAATCTTCAACAACTACACCTTTTTACCTCAAGTACTTGAACAGAACACCAACCGGGGTTTTAAGAAGATGACTTGTACCACCATGTTACCTTTTTTAAAAAACAATGATTTTTCTCCATTCTCTTTGGCTTTATTACCTTCCCTCTGTCCTCTTCATTCCAAACCAAGCCTCCACCCCAGCTTTTTACCCCCATCTTACACCAGCAGGTTTCCTTCCTTCTTTTTATACCTACTCATTTAATCCTTTAAATGGGAGATGCAGATATTCACATGCGTACAAACTAACTCATGTACAGAGAGTATACAGAGAAAGGATAGTTTGTCAAAACTGCAATATTTTTAGTTTTCTGTATCTTGTTTCTTTCATAAAACAATACTTGGTGGAAATCTAACTCAGCTGGTTCATCCTTTCTAATAGCTGCTCAATCTTCCTTGGTGTGGATGGATCAAAATTTATTCAGCCACTCCCCTATGAACTGTGTTCACTTTGTTTCCAATTCTTTGAAACTGAGAACAATGCTGCAATTAATGTAAGACATCAGATTTGTCAGTGGTGAAATGTGAAGTAGGCAGGCTTTGAGTTCTCCACCCTGTGCATCTGGTCTTCCTGAATTCTCTCCTAAGGTAGTAGAGAATACCCAGGCCATTCTGCTCCTCCTCGGCCACTTGTTGGGGGCAAGGCAGGGAGAACCGACATACTCTGGTAGGGCTAATATCAAAACTTTCATTTAAATGCCCAAGGTTTAAAAGCCAAAGTCTCCCCTGAAATCTGTGGCTGTCTTTGCTCCTGGCACCTGACAGTCCTTATAGGAGAAACCCCTGCTAGGTTTTCTCTGTTAAGAGCCCCACCCGAAAGCCAGGCCTCATCTGCTCCCAGCATCCAAGTGGAGGGAAGTAAGACACTTTCAAGTTCTATGATCCCAGAACCTATTCTAACTCCATCTAATAATTTAATACACTGTTATGAAACCTTCTTAAAATGCTGATTCCAAACAAAACTATTCTACTGTACATTTAAAGTAGAAATATGATGACACAAAATCAGTTCATTTACTTAAAATCAGAGTAATGAACTGAAAATATTTAGTGGAAAACAACTCAGTTCCCTCCCTCTCCTGCCAAGGTCAACTTAGCCAGGACTACAATAGATAAAAGAGTACTAAATAGGATATTCTTAAAGATATTTTTACTGAAAATGGTTTGGTAACTAACAAAGAATCAAAGCATTCCCTCTTAGCTTCTACTACTTCAAAGTGGCTGTGAATTTTACATATCCTAAGACATATATACTTATATTAAAACATACTGCTCCAATTGTATACCTACTTTAAAAAATTAAAAAATTTCAAATTATTATTTTTTGGTTCTATATCTCTCTTTAGGTTCTAGTCACTCTTTTCTACTCACCTTCACTGCATGTTTTGTGATTTTTCAAGTCTTTCCTCCAAGCAAGCTACCTTACAGAATGTTGAGTTACTTTTAAGAAGTGATAACAGTAATTACTCAATTTGGTTAATCAGCTTTGTTGAAACATGAAAGAATAGTTGAATAGAAATTTAGCATATGTGTATGCATACCTGTTTAACACCACCAAACATATAATGCTATACCTAAAAGTGTTCAATTTTTAATTCAGTACACTATTAATATACATTTTCCCCACACTTTGAGTGCTGATAGGTACTGTCAACCAAGGAGAGCGAGCCTGGCAAATAGTACTATACAAGCTCAGATTATAGCACACGGCAATGCCCGGGTACCACTCTAGCTGAAAGCAGTCTGCAACATGTGGTTACCCCCTGTGGCCCTCTCTAGTTTGTATTCTAGCAAGAGGTTTTGTCCTATATTGGCTAACAAAAGGTATACAACAGTATAGACCTACTACAAATAAAACAAGGACAAATATTATTCCTGGTACTACAATGAAAGTATCATAGCAGCTGGAATGTGTCCTCAAGGAAACAGCCAAAGAAATCAGGTAGTGAGCAACAGAAAATGAGACTGGGGAAAGTCCTCTGACATTATGAAAAGCACCATAAATATTACTACAGGCTGAAACAAATGGTAACAATTGTTTGATTAGCAAGTAGCATTTCATGACTTAGAGGAGTCCAGGAAAAAAACTGAAGAGCAAGCATCAATGTAAGACATCAGAATCATTTCTCCATAGGGCCTCTGCTATAATAATAACTACCCCAAATAAGGCAATTATCAGCATTCCTACTTTTAAGAGCACATCTTCCCTTATCTTCTGAATTACTCCCTCCCATGGGATATGGTTCTATATGCATTAAAGTATAGAGTAAAAGAAAGAAAAGAGAGAAGAAAAATAAAATATCACCTTTTATTTTCTCTGGCACACAAGTGATTTGCGATATCAATTATCAAGACATCTTACTGATTCACTTTAGAATGATCTATTATAAATCTTCAGCCATCTTAGAAAAAAGTTTGCAATTGCTTTACACTTCAGAAGTATGAGATTATAATTTAGTTGTGGAAAAAGTTAATATTTATGTTTGTTATTTGAGGTTATTTGAACTCCTGAGTTTTGAATATACTGTAGAAGAGTAATTCCTCCTCATTCTTTAATGGCTTTTCAGCTTAAAGCGATAACCTTTAAGAAAATTATTTCCTAAATACTTTATTACAACAGAAATCAACAATTCTAATCTAAACCCAGATAGCATTGTACTGACCATCATTCTGATATAGCGAATTGCCTCTGGCAGAAACAAAATTCTATCAACAAGGCCACCAACTTAGATTAAGACCATTGTTCTTGAGGACTTTTTTTCTCTGCAAATGCTTTTTGGCTATGAACAGCATAGATTTACCTTGCATCTAAGGATTAATCTATACCACCTGGCACTCACCTGGTTACTCTCTCAAGCTTTCTGAAGATAGCCCCAGAGCTAACAAATATTAATATATGTAAGTCTTTCCCTAAGAACAATCCAAATCAGCAGTGCATATTAACAAACACAGGAATCCCTGGGATATTCTTGAATCTATACCACTTAGCTCAGCCACAGCAAGGGAAATTAAAATACTGACTTTAATAGTTCCCAAAGTGAAAAATGTTTTATACACATGTACTTGACCCTATCAGGGGAACACATCTTAAAAACAGTTGTAGCTGGTTACAAAGTGCATGAGGAGAAAGTGTGGCTGGCTCTGAAAAAACCTACATTTCTGAACATAAAATACACATTCGAATGACAGAGATTTGGTTGTATTATTTTCACAAACCAAAGAGTACAGATTTCAAGTTACTGCACAAATTAGATGATCAAACGAAAATGAACACAAAAGCACTCAGTAGATTTATATACTTTTTTAAAAAAGGTGCTACTTTAAAATAATTTACATGATAAAATTTGGCAAAGAGTAAATGCAATTTTTAACAATAAACCAAAAAATACATAAAACTTAGGAAAAGGCCCAAAGAACTAAAACCAGAACATATTTTTCATCAGATTGATTTGGAAATTAGGTGTACTGTATGCTTTTAAAATGTGCATTAAGAAACTTTATACTGGACATAAACAGTTTGAGAAAGCTGAAACATTTTGTTTATATAAATATATATGACTGGAGACATTTTATAAATACAATATATCAATGAAGGCAATATTTGGGCAACATAAAAGTACCTTGGAGAAGTGTGTTGCTGCCATAAATCTGGGATGCAGGGTTAAAGATGGAATGAATAAGGCATGGCAATTGCACAATTTAAAGTGAGCACAACCTAAAAAACCAGCAACCAAATCCACCTACCAAGTAGCTTAACTATAAGAGACTACTGTTTAGAGGAAGGAAATGTTGAAGAAAAGAAAAACTGCAACTACAGATTAGTAGTTTAGAAATAGTCAATCGATATTATCTTAAGAAAAACAATGGATGATTTATTATATAAAATTATGATTGGCAGAATACAGAAAAATTCTCTTTTACCTTTATTATAAGTACTGAGCAAAGTGTAATAATTGGAAGAACTCATTACAAACAACCAAAACGTATTCATTTGGTGAAATTATTCAAGTCGCAAATGCTAAGTAAATAAATGCACTTCAAAATACATGAAGTGTAAAACAAGTACAAAAACAGAGATCTTGATCATTTCTTTAAAAACTAACAAACAAAAAGCACAAGATAAATCTGTCAAGTTAGAAAAGAATAAATCAAATGTACTGTTGGCTGGTACTGTTAAACTAAAATCATTTAAAAAATCTAAATAGGCAATCAGAATTCAAAAAAGAATAAGAGTATTCCAATACTGTATACATATTTTTCTACTAATAATGGAAGAATCTGGAGGCCAATTATGTCTTGTAGACCCAGGTGGCTTTCAGAGTGTTTGCACTGAAGTCTTCTTGGTAGGGACATATAAACGAACTTTACTGTTACAAAGGTGAGAAAACTTGTGCATAAATAAAAGGAAAACCTTTATATCGGAATAGGGCAAGAAACTTATGCATTAAAATAATCAAATTCATCTCTAGCACAAGACTAGAATAATCTGCTTCTAAGGAATTCCTTTGTACTTTAGTAAATTAGGGCAAAGGTTTTACCCTAATGGAAAGGCAAATGGGAGGTCTCTGATAAGTTGGAATCTTCAAAATCAAAGACGATACCTACCAGAAAATTTGTATTAATATCTATAGTCTCATTTTATTGTAAAAAAAAAAAAAAAAAGCTCATCAAGTTATTTTAAAAATAAAGGTGATAAATGAATAACATTTTATATGAGTCATATGTCAAATTATTGTACTCTATAGTTTTAAGTGCTATTAATAAATACACTTGTTGATTCATGCTATAAGAGAATGACTTCAGACGCTTAATTTCACATTTCAGAATTCCTGAGTCTTATCAGAGAAAAACAAGTACTAAAAAAACAAATAAAATCAGCCTACCTAGAGTAGGGCAAATAATACCTTGGGCATTAACTTAATATTATATTCATAATTTTAAAGCTAAAAACTATTGGGGACAAATATATATTTACTTCAATAGACTTATAAACCTGATTTTAAAGCTTGGTTTATTAAAAAGGTGTTTTGATCAAACAAGGCCACCTGAGTGACATCTTTAATGATGGTAAACCCACCATTTTAAAGGAACAACATCTTTATTTCAAAGCCTAATTATTAATATAGAAGGAAAAAGTTTATTTTAATAAAATGTTTTAATAAGATTGCAATGGGTCAGCCCTTTGATGAAAGATCTAAGGAGGATAACGCCAATGTAATAAAATTAGAACATGAGTTCTAATTGTGAGCCACCACCTATTAAATAATTTCTTTTTTGCTTTGCATATTACACAGTGAAAATAAAAAGATATCTTAAGAGCACTTCAGTCCCACAATGTAGGATTTAAGCTTTAGTGAATAGGTGTAAATGGCTCTGCAACAATGGGATGCTTGCAAAAATACATTCAACTGAAAGTTTTCATCCGTTTTTTAAAGAGTAAGGAAATGGGAAGCAAAGTGGTCCCACTTAAAACAATACAACAAAACAAAACAAAACAAAACAAAAAAAGCACTGTTTATCCTTTCTGGAAAGGTTACCAAAGCAAAGACCACCCAATAATATTATACATTTAAAAACTGCATACTTTTACTCATCCTTGTAAGTAGGAAAGATACATAAAACTATTTGTGGACTTTATAAATAAAGACACTAGGCAGAAAAAATATTTGGGTCATTTCTCTGTTCATAAGTACTCAGAAATAAAACAATTAAAAAACACTAAAGTGCAGACCGAAACGCCAATCCAGGCATGATAAAGAGGTACAGCCAAAATGCATCTACATTTACACTTACATATCCAGAAAATGATTTCTTCCTTTAAAAAAAAAAGAAATTTGTGCAATTTAAAAACTAGTCAGTTTGTTTGTGCCGTAATACAATTAGAATTTGTTTCTGCCCACTAGTGAAGTGACTGCTAGACCTTGGACAGCACACTAGGCTCTTGACAATCATACATTTTGTTAGAATCATACAATATTGATTCCACCTCCAGAAAATGTTAGGGTCCTCTTGTTGTAGAATGAAGAGCCACTGGTATTTGGTTGATTGCCTTTAACCAGAGATGTTTTCAGTTCCATTTCACAAGCTACAATAGCTGCATTCAATTCCACTTGAGCTCGATGAACTACATAAAACATGAGGCCTATACTTATAATAATCTGTGAATAAAAATAACATATTACATTTATCAATATTTTGTACAAAAAAAGAGAAGTAAATCCATTAAATATTTGGCTTAGAAATGCTTCAAATAGGGTACTTCTTAAATTATAGCTATGAGATTATACATTTTAAAACAGTTTATACACGGTGATTATTTATTCTTTCCTGCGTTGTTTCTCCTGGCAAAGGAGGGTCTATCAGGGGTGGCGAACAAGTTCGACTACGCGCTCGGAGATCGCTCCTCAGAGGTCCCTCCTCAGAAGCAGCATAACAAAATCCAAACTTGGCAAAGAGCCACAGTATACAAAATAATGATAAGAGGCAAAGAGCCG
>CAUYPK010126177.1:0-62491 GCA_963574355.1 Loris lydekkerianus
TCTCTTTTTTTTTTTTTTTTTTTTTTTTTTTTTAAGATAGGGTCGTAATATTTTGCCTGGGTTAGAGTACAGTGGTAAAAAAAAAGTAAACAACAACCAAAAAAACCTGGGCAAAAGTGAACCTAATTCAACACCCACCCAAAACACTACGACCCTATATTAAAAAAAAAAAAAAAAAAAAAAAAAAAAAGAGAGAAAAGGAATTAAGTTTGCGGATACAACACATGAACAGGAATGCGTTCCTACTGATGGCAACTGGCCCAGTGGTATCCATGCTTTCAAGTATCCACTGGGGTCTTGGGCCAAGAGAAGACTATTTACCATAGCTATCAATTGGTGTAAAACTTTCACACATAAGGAAGTCAACATGTTAGAGGAAAACTTTTAGGAAGTTAGTAAACACACATTAAACCTCTTGGAATAATTGTTAATGCCTACAGAAAGTACAAGAACAAAGGTAAATGTGATGCTCTTGATGTCTGAAAGCACTAAAGGGAGACATCAAAAGTAACCTCATCCTTGTAGGGATATTAATCTTTCAGAAGATACAAAAACCTAAAACACCAACTGCACTAAGCTGCTGCTTTAATGTAGCTTAATAATTCAGGAAAAGAGATAGCTAATCACATAAGAATCTGCGCAAGCTATGCCTCTGTGCACTTTCTTGGGCTGGAAATTTCCAAGACAGCAGCCTTCTTCTCGCTCTTCCTGCCAAATAAAGAATCCCAAGCAAAATCCGAAAAGCTAAAATGCAAATTGATCTCACTTTATTTAATAGACGCAGTCTTAAAATGTATCTTCAAACTAAGTAGGATCCAATTTTAAACCCACTAAAAGAACAAAATGTTTACAGAAAGCTAGTCAAAAATGCAAATGAAAATTCCTGAGTAAGCTACTTTGCAGGCCTCATTTTTTGTAATTTGAACTTTCTTAAAGTGGGAAAACTTGCAGGTAAACAGCTCATTCAGTTTCCATAAAGTGAATAAAATTCTGTAAGCCTATTAGCAACTTGCAGGTAATGAAGGGTCAGAGATTCACAACCTAAATATGCAAACAGAAATATCCTCTCAAGCAATCCTTTGACAAGGCAGGAGGGACAAAGAAATTCTTCCACAAAAGCAGACAAGTTCTATCTGCAAGGCATGTCAGCATCTTTCTGCAGTGGCCATAAAGGCTCAGGACCTAAAACCCCTAATATTGTCAAAAACGTAAGTTAGGTATAGATTCGTGGGTATATGTGTCTAAGATTTTCAATTCGGCCAGAACCACATACTTTTTATAAGGCATTTTTAATGACTTTTTCTTTTATTTTTTTGGCTTACTGCCTAGAAAAGATAGGTTTAATCCATATTCTATAAAAGCATTAATATGTATATGTCCTAGATATTTGGGGATAGTTCTTTATTCTTTCAGCAGGGTTTAACTGGTATAGATAATTAAATGTGACTTTATTTATGCCATGGTAATACTTTTCAAATGTGCAAATTCATAAACCAGAAAAAAATTCTTTGTAAAGACCATGCACATGTCCTAGATTTTTGGTTCAAAAAGTAATGATCACCATATTTCAAGCAGTCAGCTCATCTAAACTCAGAGTTAAGAACACTTAGCTTCTCTAGTATAAAATCATTCTTTAAAATGTGCATCCTAAGTGCTTTCTACAAGGAACAAGCCTCTTAAGGAAAGTAAGTGCCTCTAATCTGGGGTTTGACTTACAATTTGGAATGTGTGATTCTAAGGATTGGGAGAGGAGAGAATAGCGACAATACCAGGTTGTATATAACACGGATAAGCCCCATGGGAAGGTATAGTTATATGTGTCTATGAACACATTCTTTGTTATCTGAAACTTTGTAAATTCTAATTTTCATGAAGTTTTTTCCCCTGGGAAGGGTCTGATTGTTAATAGCACAAGCATATAGTTATTACTGCTTTTGATTTAAAATAATATTTCCTTAAAAAGAACAGAGAGAAGCCAGGCGTGGTGGCTCACACCTGTAACCTCAACTACTTCAGAGGCTGAGACAGGGAGACTGCTTGAAGCCAGGAGTTTAAGGTGAGGCTGGGCAACATTACAAGACTCTACCTTAAAAAAAAAAAAGGAACGATGAGAGTATACCAGTCATTCATTCATTGCCTGTAAGGTCCAAATGCACCCTTCTACATATGGTCTATGATAAGCACTCTTCTGAAGAGTGTGTGGTATGAAGCTTTCCCAGAAGTGATTGGAAGAAGAGGCCGTCCTGAGTGTCTAGCACAGGGGCTGGCAGTGTGGGAGTGAAGACAGTGCATGTGGTGTCCCATCCACAACCTAGAACTCGTCTCTCCATGACCTTGCAGCCCCAGCCCCAGCCCAGCTTAACCTTTTGAAAGTTCTGTTGACATGAACACCAAAGTCTCCACATGTCTCTCATGCTCTGAAAGCCTCCTCCCCAGCCAGGGCACAGACCCTACTACATGTTCACATCACTGGATGCTGATGGCTTGCTCCTCACCTGCAATCCAGAAGGCAGGCTAAGGCCTGCCCCGAGGCTTTGGACCAGCTCCCGTCTAGCCAAACCAGAGAATGTCTCTGCTAGTCCATGGGCTGAACCACACCTTCTCTAATAGGCTCTGAACCCCTGGCAGTTTGTCTTTCTTTGCGTGTACTTCCTCAGCCCTAGGAAGCCATGCAGAGTATCCTCATATCTTATAGTTACTCTTTTATCATAGGTAACACTTCTTTATAGTAAACGTCCCGTTTAACCTACTGTGTGGTTTCTATCTCCTGATCAAACCTAGACTGCTACGGCAAAGGGTGCAAGTGACTACACATGAGCATGTTTGCCCATTAATGGAAAAGCCTCCAAAATGCCAAAACCCAAGTAAATGTTTAAATTTGAAAACTGCCAAGATAGTTTCAAATCCAGAATAGTCTTGTATGTATATTTTCACCCTGCATACAGAAGTAAAATACCCTCGCTTTCTCCCACTGAAATTTAATGGTAAATAAACAAATTCTGGTATATCCATATCATGGAAGCAACTCAGCAATAAAAAGGAACGAATTCCATATATTTACAACAACATGTATGAATCTCAAAACAGTATGGTAAATGAAAGAAGCCAGATGCAAAAAGCTATATACTGAAGGATTCTGCCAGTCATATGACATTTCAGAAAAGACAAAACTATAGGAGAAAAAACAGGGCATAAGGGAATTTGGTATTTAACAGAAATGTACTACTATTTTGGTGTTATTTACACAATTGTGTATCTGACAAAACTTATCAAATTGTATATTAAATTAACGAGAGCAAAAATATAATTAGGTAGACTTAACTATTTGACAGCACACAAAGTGACTATAATCAATAGTAAGTTAGGGTATATTTTAAAATAACTTTAAAAAATGGAGTTGGGACTGTTCCTAACAAAGAAATGTTAAGTGTTTCTTGAAATGATGGATATGAATTGCCTTGATTAACTTACATCATATGACTATATCAAAAATTGTATGCACCCTATAAAGATACTCAACTATTATGTACCCATAATAATTAATTTTTTTAAAGGAGCAAATTTTATGGTATATAAATTAAACCTCAATAAACTTGACTTTACAAAACAAGTACATATCAAAAATTGTGGAAGGTAACTAAAGTAATATATACAGGGAATTTTATATCCTTAAATGCATGTTATCAAAAAAGGATAATAAGCTGAAAATTAATAAGCCGAATTGTCCAAAGGAAAAAATCAGCATAAACCATGGAAAGTAGAAAGAAGAAAATGATAAAAGACCAGAACATCGCCTAAAGAATTCATAAGTTAAAGCTCAATAGCAAGAATCAACAAAACCAAAAGCTGGTTTTGGTTAAAAAAAAAAATTCAAAACCTCTGATGGGGTTGATCAAAAGAGAGAGAAAAAAGCATAAACAAATAATAGGAATGAAAAACAGACTATAAGTACAGATATTGCAAATTTAAAAATCCCAAACTTGATGCCAAAAATTAAAAAACTTGGATGAAATAAAGATTTCTTGGGGAAGGAGGTACCTAGTAGACTATTCTGGAATGAAACCAAACAAAATCAAGGACTAAAATTTGGGCCACAAGGACAAAGTAGAATGAGCTAGATTGTTAAAAATATGTACTCAAATGATAAAGCCACAAAGAATAAAATAATATTTGCAAACAGAGACAACCATGATATTAAGCAAAGATGTTTTCTCTGTAAACGGAAAAAAAGAAAACAAAAGTTAATGCTGAAATTCTAGATCTGGCAACACGGCAGACTCCTGAGATAACTCCTGAAACGTCCTCCTTTGAGGGAAGCAGGATCCCCACATGGTGTGTATGCCCCTTCTTACGATCACTGCTACTCTCAGTAAATCAGGTTAAAATGAACATCAACAGAGAGAAAGGACAGGTAGGACAGAGAGGGCAAGCAGAAGCTCTGCCATGTTGTCTTATTGAAAAGGCAGGAAGGAGTGAAAGACCTATTGTGTAATGATTATAGGAATAATAATAGCAACAACAAAGCCAGACATCTTTTAACATTTCTTAACTGTTCATTATTAGTAGTCCTAAGCATTACACTGAATGCTGCAAATGCATTAATCTCATTTGATCTTCACTAAATCTTACAGCTATAAATTATTAACCCAATTCTACAGATGGAGAATTTGAGGTTTGAAGAATTACATAATCGTCTGAGGTTACACAGCCAGCAAGTAGCAGAGATCAAAAGTGAATCAGGCCGGGCACTATGACTCAGACCTATAATATTACCCAGCACGCTGTGAGGCTGAGGCAGGTGGATCACCTGAGCTCATGAATTTGAGACCAGCCTGAGCTAGAATGAGACCCCGGCTCTAAAAATAGCCAGGCATTGTGGTGGGTGCCTATAATTCTAGCTACTTGGGAGGCTGAGGTAAGAGAATTGCTTGAGCCCAGAAGTCCAAGGTTGCTGTCAGCTATGACACCATGGCATTTTACCAGGGGAAAAAAGTGGGACTGTCTCAAAAAAAAAAGAAAAAAGAAAAAAGAAAAAAAGTGAATCTATCAAGACTCTAGGGTCTACACTTTTTTTTTTCTTTTGAGATGGAGTCTCACTTTGTCACCCTTAGTAGAGTGCCATGGTGTCACAGCTCATAGCGACCTCAAACTATTGGGTTCAAGTGATTCTCTTGCCTCAGCTTCCCAAGTAGCTGGGACTATAGGCACCCACCACAATACCTGGCTATTTTTGGAGATGGAGTTTCACTCTGGCTCTGGCTGGTCTTGAACTGGTAAATCCAGGCAATTCACCCACCTTGGCCTCCCAAAGTGCTAGGATTACAGGCATGAGCCACTGTGCCCAGCCTTATAATCTACACTTTTAATGAAACATCACCCCATCTACCACTGGTTAGCTGCTGCCACACTCACCATCTCAGTTAAGCAGAGAGAAAGAATGAAGCATGGACACCAATAAAGCCCATATGCGAGGCAGAAGTAGAACAGAGAACCCACAGTTTAGCTGCCCTTGGCAGTAAAAATAAGCTAGCACAAGTCTGGCAAGTTCTCATAATACGAAGTGGTTAGGGACAAGAGAGGGTGGCTTTCTCCATCTGAAAATAGAAAATCCAGATAATCCCAACCAACCTTTTGCAAAGTCTTTATGAGAAATAATCAAAATGTCAAGTTTCCTGGGGACAAATTTAGGCCTAAATTTAAAAAATGTTATATTTTTAAATAGAGTTTTGAGCAATAATAAGGACTATTACCAATTCATGGAATTCTCCCTTCTCAGAAATGACCCGAGGTAGTCAAGAAAACATTGGAGGAGGTACATGGTGCAGGTATCTGGCACGCTTCCTGAGTGAAGAACTCAACCAGCATGTGGACATTACCTTTAGGAAAGCAATAACCTAATCATATGTGTTCGCATATTAATAACTGAAAATTAATGGTTCCTTTTCACCATGAAAAGAAACTCATCAGAAAAAAGTTAAAAAGCAAACAAGTATGGCGATCGTCCAGAAAAATGGTAGCAAGAGTCGGAAAGCACAGGATCTAATGGTAAAGAAAAGAAAAAAGAAAAGAAAATGTTAGATGATGCCTCTTGCTGGAGATTACCCCAAGAGCTCAGACACATGCCCTTTGAGACCTCTTTCACTAAAAATAGAAAAACTAGCCAGGTGTCATGGTAGGCACCTGTGTCCCAGGTACTTGGGAGGCTGAGGGCAAAAGACAGAGGTTGCTATGAGCTATGATGATGCCACAGCACTCTACCCAGGGCAACGGAGTAAGACTCTGCCTCAAAACAAATGAGCAAACAAACAAACAATAACAACAAAAAACATTAAATCTTAGATAAAAAAAATAAGAGACCCTTTCAATCCTGAAAGTCCATCATTCTTTGATAAGTAGCTTACTGAGACAAAGGCTTTAGGTATTCAAAACATGCCAATTTGTCACATGTGCTTCCAGTGAAGCCACACCCAAGTGACTTCAGGACAATCACCCTAAGGCCTAAGGCAGCAAGATACTTACGTATTTACTCCATTCCTTAGGATCCACTTCTGAGCCATTCTGGACTCAGCTCTTTGGCTCACCATTTAGCTAAGATAAAAAAAGTCTTTCTATGTTTTAACATCCAAGAACAACTGGCCATAAGAGTGAGCTTTAAAGAAGGCTGCCAAGCACCCAGGGATCATGCAGTCACAGAACCAAACAAAGGAAACAGAAAGCAGTGTCAGGCTCACACAGGCTAATACCATTTTAAGTAACCTCCTGGGGTCATAAACCACAAGCGTTCAAGTCTTGCTCTTAGTGCCATTTTCAATAACGGAGTTAAAAACCAAGCTCAAATCAGTGAGCATGATTCACTGGCAGAACCAGGCTACTGTGGTTCTGGGACAAAGACGACATTCATTAGCCATGTGGCTTCTCAGAAAGCATATCTACACAGCAGGTTTTCCTGGCAAATTTTGGATATATATGTCTTTTTCAGACTGCTGTTCTTGGCTAGTTTTCTGAAAGGAAAGAGTACAAGATCTCATTATATTCCAAAGTACAAATGAATTCAGTCTCAACATACTTTAAACCCAGCTTTACAGGAAAAATAAGAAGTTGAAACAAAAATAGTGTACTCTGTCAAGAACAATTTAGGATAGTCTTCTCACCAAAAACTGCTCTGGGTGACTACCTCAGTAAAGATCCATTAACGTGAAACTGGTATTTATCCTGGCTAGCTCCTGGGTATTCACACTGCACTTTCAGTAGGAAACCTATATACTAATCACAGTCTCCATTCATCTTTCTTCTAGCACAGAAGTATAAAAAGAAACTCATCAGAAAAAGGTTAAAAAGCAAACAAGCATGGAGATTGTCCAGAAATGTGGTAGCAAGAGTCTGAAAACATAGGGTTCTAATGGTTAAAATCTTGGCTTAATTCACATATTCAACAGGAGAGAGAGAGAAAAAAAAAAAGCAAACTCAGAAGCCTCACCCCCTAAACCCCTGGTTGACAGGAAAAGAGCCTGTCTTAGTAAGTTAGAATGACCTAAAGGCAGCCCAAACCCAACCAAAAAAAGCTCCAAATACTAAATGCCAAATAAAAGAGAATGATTAAATCAACCAAAATAATATAATGCTTTATGTAACATTAAAAATGATTTTAAATGTTTTAAATAATATGAGAAAGTATTTACAATATGTTAAGTGAAAAATATAAGGTATTTTACTTACAGAATGATCTCAGCCGTGTAAAATAACATATAATTAAAAACTAGAAGGAAATGTGTTAAAATGTAAATTAGGATTATTGCTGGGGGTGGTGGTGAAAGAAATGCAGGAGACATTTTCTTCTTCTTCTCCTTTTTTTTTTTTTTTTTTAAAGAGATAAAGGTCTTGCTATGTAGCCTACGCTAGAGCACAGTGGCATGATCACAGCTTACTGAAGCCTCAAACTCCTTAGTTCAAGCAATCCTCCCACCTCGGCCTCCTGAGTAGCTGGGATTACAGGTGCAAGCCACCACACCCAACTGACATTTTTTTTCTTTAAGCTTCTCTTTTAATGCTTTCTACAATGAACAAGTACAAGTATTATTTTTACAAATAGGAGGGGGAAAGCAACTCAGGAGAAAAGTAAGAACTGTACTTAACATCAAATTATATAATCTGCAACCAGCTTAGGAAGACCTCCTTACTTTTCTTTCCAGTCTATCATTGAAGGCCTTTTTGGTTAGAAATAATCAATTTTGCTTGGCAAAAAGGCATCAAGACATACAAGTACTTAGGATCAAATTCTGTAGAATCAGCCTATTTGAGATGCATTAAAGTTAATGCCAAAAACAATATAGTGTTCTGTTCACAATTCCTTTCTAGAAGTTTTAAAAGCAGAAAAATATTCAAACTCAAAGTCTAAGGTAGAAACTTTCTATCTATAAATATAAACCACTTTTACACACTAGAAGCTATCAAGATTTGGTAACTCTAAACTAACCATATATTTTTAAAGTCCTTAATTGTTAGGAAAAGCAGCTAGCTGTTTAGAAAAAAATAAAGCTGAATTGGTACCTTACTCATTCCAAGACAAACTCAGATGGATTAGATACTAAAAAAGAAAAAAATATATAAAATAATGTAGGGATTAATATTTTTGTAATCTTAGAATGTGAAAAACTTTTCTAAGCCCCCAAACTTGGAAAATATCTTTACCACATATGTTAAAAGCTTCATAATCTTACCTGATATAAAGAACTCTTTAAAATCAACGGGAAAATAAGAATTCCATTGAAAATTAGATATATAACACAAACTGGCAATTTATATACCAAAACCAGGAAAATCTAACAATGTGTTTAACAATTTCAAATTTATGAACAGTTGACCTAATATTTCTACTTGTGGAATTAATTCTAAGGAGATACCATGCAAGGATATTCATTAAAACAATGTTTATTGCCATTAAAAAGCTGAAGGCCACCTGAATGTCCCTGAATTGGGGATTAGTTAAATCAGAGGTCACAAACACAAATGTTTTCAGGAGTTGGCACAGGTGGTAGAAATAAGCTCAACAAGCCAGTTATAAAACAATAAACAGCAAACAGCGGGATCTGCGGTAAACTGGAAATCTAATATGCATTTCAGTAACTTGAATTGTAAAAATTATGTGTCCGCAGGCCAAACTGGCTCTTCCTTCCCCAGTCCCCACACCCGCCAGACTTAGTGTAATCTATAGCCATGGGACAAGCCTAGAAAGGTCCTCTTACTCGGAATGCTGATTTATTCTATCACATTTGAATAGCTACAACAGAGTTCATTGATGTGGCAACAAAGACTCTAGGATTGGACAGAACCTGAAAGGTCGTCTGGTCTAACATGAAACCTTTCCTTGAGTCCACAGTCAGGCCCAGGTAAAGCCTGTGGAGAGGGGAGGAGAGGGAGTGTGATGGAGGAGAAGGCCAGAAGTCAGGGAATGAGGACTAGACCAGGCTTTCCTGTGGGATTTTCATTTTCCCTAAGAAGAAAACTAAGATGGGAAGAGAGGTGGTGAGAATAAAAAAAGGTGAAACACTGTGCATGACAGCCCCACCTGTATCACTGTACATAAGACTCCATATATAGATCAAATTCCAGGAACTCAAAAACTATTCTCATATAAAGTGCTGAATTCATAGTACCACTGTTAAACATTCCTTTAGCAATAAACTTCTGGGCAGCTGTTACCCTCATTAACTAAGCTAGCACAAAGAAGAGTTGCCACAGATAATGTGACAGATTGTATATGATATTTTTATTGCAAGATATTAATTCATCCCAGGAACTGTTTTAAATTAATCCTAGAATGGTTGTGGTTTATAATTACAGTCTCAGCAGCACTTCCAAAAGTGGAAAACCTCCACTAGAACCTGAAATGAAACACTTCTTCCTAACTTGCGAAAATAACTTTATGCTTGGTCCTGCAGTATCTGGGAATGGACAGCAAACTTTCTGACTTTACTTCATTTTAAACTCAGTTTTACTTCAGTTTTAACTCCACTTCCCTAAAATTTCTTTCTTTTTTCCCCCATAGTTTTCCTAGTGCCTCATGTAGTTTATTGGAGGTTATTATCCACATTTCTGTAAATATAAACATTCAAAGTGACCATGACTAGTGCAGGCACATTTAACATATGAATGCTCCACAGGAAGCTACTTCAATTTGTTTGTAACAAGAATCAAGATTCCAAAAACTCCAGTTGTGCCGCTAAAAAGTAATAATATCCAAAACACACCCTGGTATCAAAATGAATCTCTTCTGGTGATTTTCAGAACTGTTGGCTTTACACATAGAAAGTATGCTGATTTGACAGTATCTGATCACTGGAAGTCTCTTGTCTGTAGGTAAGGATTAGATAAAGGTCTTTCCTTCTCATAAATTTTTACAATTCAAATGTGCACAGCACCAGTGAATTTTCATAGACGAGCTTTGCTACTTTCCCAATCATTTTCCATAATTATAATTGTTATCTGCAGTACTGTCCTCCTTCATATAATCAGGACTGGACAGTCGTGTAATAATATTAAATTTGTAAACAAAAAATTAAAGCTCAGGACACATATGGGATGTCTTTTACATTTTCATGACATTACACATTCAAGTGTTTATAAAGCTTTGCTCCTCCCAACACATTACAAAAATATATGAAAAACCATTTATCTGTTTTCAGCCAGCAAATATTAACAATACTTTAGAGATCATATAATTACATCCTCAACTGAATTAATTGCTCTCTTCATAAATCTACATATGTATCTAAGCATATGCATTTCACTACACAGGCAAGTCAAGTAAATTATTTTAGGTTCTCCAAGTGAAAGTACTTCTGATAACAAACTATTTCTATAATTGCCCTAAATTCCCCAAAGAAGTTGTTTTAAATCTGTGTAGAAGAATTTATAGCTAAAAATTTATAGAAATGCATAGCTATTTCTAAAAAGTAGGACTACAAACCAAAACATGCTTTGTCAGGAAAACTAATCCATGCACTTGAATATACTCCAAATACCTTGTTTTCACTAAAGTTATGCCAACTTAATTAAATATTTTAGATGGTTTTTGTTTTGTTTTGTTTTGTTTTGTTTTGAGACAGAGTCTCACTATGTCACCCTTGGAAGGATTCTCATCTCAGTGGGACTACAGGTACCTGCCACAATGCCAAGCTATTTTTTTTGTTGTAGTTGTTGTTGTTTAGCAGGCCCAGGCCAGGTTTAAACACCACCCACGTGGCCGGTGTTCTAGCCACTGAGCTATAGATGCTGAGCCTATTTTAGACGATATGTTTAATTTAACATATCATTAAATAATTGATTACAGAAAATGTCAAAAATCATTTGGCCAAAATTTAAAAAAGCAAACAAACACTTCCACACTGTGCCTTAGATTAAAAAAGGACTGCCTGGACCAGTGTGATCAACGTAACTACATATCTATTAATTTAACCTTAACATTTCCACTCACTAGCATTTTATCATACATACAAATCTTCATATGCAATTTCCTTGAAAAGGCTTCCCCCTTAAAGACATAAGCACAAAAAAGTTGGCAGACACTCTTCAAAGTTTTATTTCACTAATTTTGGGTCAAATTTCCAAAACAGTGTTCTGGCCAATTTATTATTCTTGCTTCCCAAAATGGTAGTATCAAAAGATTTGCCGAGTAGGGAAAACCACTATAAGAAGCACTGCATTTACTCATCTTCCACAAGGCAACAGAGTTGAGCATCTGATTGTTCGACCAAACAAAGCTTTAATAGCATCCAGGAAGGCAGACAGGCAAACCAGACTGTGGACACTCTTCCATTTGTCAAAATCAAACCAGAGCAAACCTACTCCACACAGATATAAAAGGCACTGATACTCATCTTTGCTTTTTCTGTTGTCACAACATTTTTCTTAATTATCATACCTGGTAGTTTCTCAAGTCCTTCCTTTAGTCCATCTTCTATGATTGCACAGGTAGGGTGCAAATGCCAAGGAACTGATGAACTCAGTTCACCCGCTGCTAACAATTTCTCAGTTTCTGAGAGAGAGAGAACAAGTTCCTAAAGTCTTGTTTGTTAGCAGCTATGTCCACGTACTCCCTGATTTTCTGATACCCTAGTTATTTTATCAAGTTTAGTTCTGTCTTCTTCCATCCTTTCAACATCAACAGAATCCACAACAAACAATGCCATCTGTGTGCCTGGCATATGACTTCCACAGTGGCCTTAATTTCTCCTGAACACCTACATCCCAGAAGTGAAAAGTGACTGTTTTAGAATTTCCCAAGGTTACCTTTATTTTCTCAGTGTTAAATCCTTTGATAGGTACGGTGTTTACTTGGTCTTTTTAAGACTGGCAAAGACCAAGAGAATTTGAGGGCTCTTGAGGACTTTAATTTCATCTTTAGCAGATACAGAAACAGAGTCCCAGAAAGGTTTACAAATTAATTGAATTGGAAAGGTTTACAAATTAATTGAATTGCAGCCTTTATAAAACAGTTGTCTTTCCATCATGGTCCAAATCCAGTATAACAATGTGGAAGGACTGAAATGAAGCCAGGCTGGAAAGAACAGAAATCTGGCCTGACAGTCCAGTCCCCATTTCCAGCTGTTGTAAGTGTCCCAAATTGAAATGCTTTCTTCTTACTGCTTTAGAACTTCTGTTCCTAGGTGATCAGCTATGAGACTTCTAACCATCCCTCCCTTGTCCAGACTCAACGTCTCTCTCACCCACTTGAGAACCACGCTGACACCTGTCTCTGGGCACCAGCAAGGCCTGGTAGGAGGACACAAAGACAACCCTGACGGGGGCACCACGAGCCAGGCCACCCTAATGGTGCTCTCCTGGCAGCTCCAATCCTCCCCAACCACCCACCCACCCCTGGGCCAAGATTCTTCAATTCAAACTAGATACATCTGTCTGAAGGTTCCAAAATCCTAGATTAATTTTTGCCATGATTTTCCTAAACAAAGAGCAAATGAAAGTGACTAGGAGGGATATGAAAGGGATCCCAGTTTGCCCTTCCCCCAGCCACCTTCTGATTCAATCAATGCTGTGTAGAACGTGAGCTCAGTTATGCAAACAAGAGCACTGTTTCTCTTTCTAACACACACACACACTTACTTGAGTTATTTTATACTAATAACTGTGCCATCAGGATTCAAATTGTTTTGGAAGAAAAAACAACGTGAGAACTATCTAGGTCTTACAGCTTCAGGGCAGGCATCGAAAGGAAGCAATCTGGTCAGGGAAAACACAAAAGGTCTGCCCAGGTTTCAGTCAGCACACTTGATACTTACACCCTGGGAACAAGAAAGTCAGAACAGAATTCAGTTCATCTTAGGTATTAAATAAATGCCTCAAAGTAAACAATATTGTAAAAAACTGTAAATACAGTAAAAAACTGAAGTAAATGCTGAGGCTTCCTCCTACCTCAGTACCTTTAACTCTTTCCCGTTTCTCATTGTTCATCCATCTCTCCCACACTAAGTGTTTCACGAGTAAATAAAGTGTACTGCATGCCTGTCAGATGCTCTGCTAAAAGCACTATGGAAGTATTTTAAAATGTGATTTTCTCAATGACCCCAAGGTAAACAGGATTAGTACCTTCATTTTAAGTTGAGCAACTGGCTAAGTTAAACAAGGATCGAATCCAGGGCTACCTGTCTCTTGGTCAGATGTTATACTGCCTCCTATGCTTATTTTGGTCTTCAAAGAACCTCCCTGTGTTTTAAAAGGACAGTGGAAAAAACCTTATATACGCTGAGCAGTGCTTTCCTGCTGTACATAGGCTCTCAGGCCCGTACAACCCCTGAGAGAAGCACAAGCTCCATTTTTAAGACTGGCAAAGACCTAGAGGATTTGAGGGCTCTTGAGGACTTTAATTTCATCTTTAGCGATGAAGAAACAGAGTCCCAGAAAGGTTAGGTGCCTTGCCTAAGGACATAAAGCTAGTTACCATCAGAGCTGAGACCTGATTCCGGACCCATTGATCTCTATAAGCTGTCACTCTGAAAGGAACCCACATATAGTATAAATAATAGAATAGGAACGCCAGGCACTTTTCTAATGTTTTATGTGCTTTATCCAAGTACAATCAAAGGGATTCCCAACACTGCAACGCTCTTCACTGTTCTCTATTAACGTTTTATCAAAGAAAGAAGAAAGATATAAATTCAACATCTATCCGATGTTTAGTCAAATTAACATGCTCCTAGGCACACAGATGAATGGCTACTGCAAAAAGAGAATCTGAAAGAAATTTAGAAAGTTTAGCCAAGAATGTACAATGGACTCACACAACATAATCAAATAACACATTCTGAGCACCTGTGTGCTCTGGCTGTTTGCCAAGTGTTGAGAACACTAGAAAAAGAAAATAGGCATCATCTGAATTAGATGAATTTTTACCATCAGTGCATATATAACAGTTCTCATGCAGACAAATGTGTGTTATTTTGAGAAAAATAATAGTCTTGGCATCAGAAAATGTGGATGCAAAGCCTGACTTTATCCTTTGTGGTGAGTGGGACAGGTCCCTGAATATCTCTAAGCCTCCCTGGCAAATGAGTGCAAATCAGATCCACCATCAAAGATAATGTTAGAAACAAATGCAACACAACATTTACAGGGACCTAACACACAGTAAGCACTCAATAACTGCTATTTTCATCATCTCCTTTTCAAATTCTACAATCTAAAGAGAGCAGGTATCACTGCCAATAAAATTTAAAATAAGATAATAAACAATTGATATGGAGATTACCAAAAAAATTCAGAATCTATCACTGGAGTAAAGAAAAGCAAATTAACAAAAACGTCATTTATGATAAGACAATGGACAGCAGGGTAAAAGAGAAGGAAAATTCAGAAATGAGTGTCTGAATGAGGCTGACAGGCACATTATAACAGATACTGCCAAAATGTATGTCAAATGTTTACTGTCACCATTAAGGCTCTACTACAAAGCCTAGCCCAGTGAGTCACACCCATAATCCTAGCACTCTCTGAGGCCGAGACAGGTGGATTGCCTGAGCTCACCAGTTTGAGACCAGCCTGAGCTACAGGAAGACCTGGTCTCTACTAAAAACAGAAAAACTAGCCCAAGACTAGGTGAAGTAGCTCACGTTTGTAATCCAGCCCCCTGGGAGACCAAGGTGGACGGACTGCTTGGGTTCGAGACCAGCCTGAGCAAGAGCAAGACCTTGTTTCTAAAAAGGACCGGGTGTTGTGGTGGACGCCTATAGTCCCAGCTACTCAGGATGCTGAGGCAAGAGAATCATTTGAGCCCAAGAGTTTGAGGTTGCTGTGAGTTGTGATGCCACAGCACTCTACCAAGGGTGACAAAGTGATACTGAGAAAGAAAGAAAGAGAGAGAGAGAGAGAGAGAGAAAAGAAAAGAAAAACTAGCTGGGTGCTGTGACAGGCTCCTGTAGTCCCAGTTACTCAGGAGGCTGAGGCAAGAGGATCTCTTGTGCCCAAGTGCTTGAGGTTGCTGTGAGCTGTGACGGCACAGCACTCTACTGAGGGTGACAAAGTGAAACTGTCTCAAAAAAAAAAAAAAAAAAAAAAGGACTCCACTGCAACAGATACGTTTGTTTTCACCTCGGTTAAATTTGGTCAATTCTTAAAATAATAATGCCTTTTCTAACAGCAGCATAATTATAATACCATAAAACCCATGGTTGCAAAGTAAATGTGTAAGAAACAGCAGCAAAGTAAGGTAAAATTAAATTGCTCCAACAAGAACAACTAATGAAATGTAAAGCTTGTCAATTTGCACTAAGCTCTGAATAAGCACGAGAAAACCACTTTGAGTTGGTAACAATACTCCTCTAATGTCACAAACTTCCCAGTAAGGCACAACAAACCTGAAACCATTCTTCCTGGTTATTATAGCTCCTATCACAATATTATTGAAAGATGATTGCTTTTTTAAAAAAATTCTTTTTTAAAAAAAATTTACCATAATAATGACTACGTGAGAAAGATGATTCTTTTCCTGGTTTATACAACTAGTGCCCAGGACATGCTCACAGTGGTTCTGTTTGTTGTGGGTTTCATTTTCATGTGAGAAAACGCAGACAAGTTCATAGAGACAGGAACCAACCGGAGGATTTGGGTTTTACACTTAACTCTGGAGCTAATTATGAAAGATACTTCTGTCTCTGGACTCCAGTTCCTCAAACTATAAAAGGGGTAAGAAACCACACCTTCCTCCCAGAACACTGTACAAGCAACACCGAATGCAAGAACAAAATATGAATGCACCTCTAACGTGCGGTCACAATTTAAATGCGATACAAACCTAAAGTGATGATTTTATTGTTATCAGTAAACAGAGGCATACCAAAGGTCTGGACTTCACCGTTCCCTTGGCTTTCCCTTGTTTTTTTGGATATCAAAGAGCTGATGATTTTCTTTACAAAGGTAAAAATGTGACATAATATATAATAAACAACAATTAATACACAGTCAACCCAAACCAAATATAAACAGCTTTACAGAATTCTACTACAGTTTTGAAAGTAAAGCTGGTTCAAATATCCAACCTACATGTCACCTGATCCTTCTCCAACTCTGTGGGAAGAACAGGTAGTATTATGCTTGCGTTTTATAGACTACAACCTTGGAACTCTAAAAAAAGGAGAGCAACTCACCCCAGGGTCCAGCTAAAGCCAGGGCCCTTCACCCTTCTGATGTAATTTAATTTTCATCCCACTGGTCTATGTTATGAGGTGTCCATATTTTCAAGGAGATTCATTTCACACAATGTCAAACTTCTAGGCTGGTAATTTTATCATTCATTTGACACAGAGGGCAACTTCTACCATGAGAAAAATCAAGGGACTGTGCACACGAGAAGTGAAAGGGCGGCATCTATTGGCAGAAGAGTGTTGCTGCAATGGAAGTAGTGCTGAGAGCTACAAGATTCAAAACCACCAGTAATGTCAACAGTGCACAAAACTGAGTGGAAAGAAAAACCATACTGATAGAGGTGCAATGGAGAAAAAGCAAGGGAGCAGGGGGAAGTTCTAAAACTGATACCAATGATCACTTTGGTGATCAATTTCAACCAGAAATAATTTTGATTCTTTTAGAACAGTGTTTGTGTTCTTTTTTCATCTTTTTTTATTTTTTTTCTTGAGACAGAGTCTAATTTTGTTGCCCTTGGTAGAGTGCTGTACTGTCACAGCTCATAGCAACCTCAAACTCTTGGACTCAAGTGATTCTCTTGCCTCAGCCTCCGAGTAGCTGGGACTACAGGCGCCTGCCACAACGCCCGGCTATTTTTTAAGAGATGAGGTCTTGCTCAGGCTCAAGCTGGTCTCGAACCTGTGACCTCAGGCAATCCACCAGCCTCGGCCTCCCAAAGTGCCAGGATTATAGGCGTGAGCCACCATGTGGTCCTAGAGCTGTTTTTAAATACATCCCTTTGGGAGCAAGCTTTCTTTGGGAATGTAGCTGTGATTTTATAATGAAAGTCAATGGCAAATCACTGGGGAAAAGTTTAGGTAACTGAAATTTATTCCATGGACAATGTTTCAGGAAAAGAAGGGAAAATGGAGGGAGAAAGGAGGAAGCTGACACTTCTGAAGCGCCTACTGGTTTTAAGTATCCCTAATCCAAAATGCTTGGGATCAGAAATGTTTTACACTTTGCATTCTGGAATGTTTGCATTATACTTAGCTGCTGAGCATCCCTAATCCAAAAATCCAAAATCTGAAATGCTCCAGTGACTACTTCCTTTGGGTGCCAGGTCCATGCTTAAGTTCTGGACTTTGGAGCGTTTTGGATTCAGGATGCTCAGCTTGTTTTATGTTGTGGGCACTTTATATGGATTATCCCATTTAAGTCTCACACGGACACAAACTATACCCGGCAGGCTCTTTTCTCACCTTCCAGTTGAGAAAAAGAACGCTCAGAGAGGAGAAGAAACTGGTCCAGAGCTACTCAGCAAATGGTAAAGTCAGGACTGGAACCCTGAATGCCTGACTCTAGTGATCTTAACCACCAAACACGCTTCCTCTTGACTGAAATAGCAGTCACTTTGGTACACAGAAAAGACAATTTCCATACAAATAGCCCAAATGAAACTTCATAAAACCATGTAAAGCAAATGTGTCAGAAAAAACATTTGGACGTATAGAACCTCCACCAGCCTCACTTGTGTCTTTTTCTCAGTAGCAAAACAATAAATTACCATCAAATCTCCTCCTCTTTAAATCATCTTCTCAATCCCTACACTGTCAGTTCAAAATCTCAGTAATTATCAGCATCAAACTCCAACAGAGAAATGAAGAAAGAAGAGGGACTTTTTTTCATTCAAAAAGTATTGGTGCCCAGCGTAAACACATCAAGAGACAGAAGATGCTCAACTGTGTTGTATTTTATTTGAATAGTGGAGCGTCAGGATTTCTGTAAGTAAAAGTGGCCCTGTTGGGAGAGGGACATGACATACGGACAACACCTTAGATAATGAAAAAAGTTCCACATCATGCTTTTCTTTTCAGAGGCACTAGGTTATATAAACAAGTGTCACTTTTCAGAGTTCTACCAGAGTCTCTTTCTTTGGACAGGCGTAAGACAACTGGCATATATCTTCTCCTTTGTCTTCTCAATGTTTTATGTGCTGGGAATATGGCTTACCAAACTGTCAAAAGTCTGTGTGAGAAAAAAGTGGGTGGTGAAGCTGAAAAGAAAAATTGAAGGAAGAATCTCTGACAGCTCAAAGGAAGAAGAATAAAAAATATACATCTAGGTGGAATGTGATCACAATTCAAAGGCATAGTTGTGGGTAAGAAGAAAAATAATTTACATTCACCTCAGCTAAAAACTAAAAACTTTGCTTCTAGAATAACTAATTTCCATTTTAAACTATTTCTTTGGAAGCGTCTTCATAAAGAATAAACGGCGAATTTACAGTCATTTCTCTTCTTCTTCTCTGACTTCAAATTATGGCAAAATTAAAGTAACTGAACCAAATCTGGCCTTGGTTGTAATGAGATTCAAACTCAAAACATGCCAGGGTCTGAGTATAGCAGTTATGAATCCCAGGCCCTCAAGTTGTTAATCCCAACCTGGCAATATTTTGACACCTGGGTCAGGCTAACAATGTTTGCCAAGAGACTGCCCTTGCCACCCATGATGACATGACTAAATTAGAGGTCTTAAGGGCTAGTGTATAGAAACAGCACCAGAGCATGGCAGAGAGAAACTTCTGAATAAATCTACTACCTGCAAAGGTAACAATTATTATATAAAAAGTATCATCTGCTACTTATGAATAGGTTTATGAAGCAACTAACTTTAATACATTCCCATATACACACAAGTATGTTTCTCAGTTCTATTCTATAACACTCATCTATGATGAAAATGCCAATATCACAATGCTTTCATCATTGTGCTTTTGATATCTGGAAGTATTTGAATCCAACTTTGTTCTTCTTACTCAAAAACTTTGTGAATATTCTTATGCATTTATACATCTACATGGGAAGTAAAAAAGGCATTATACTTTAACACCTATTTATCTAGGTTTTCAAATTTAATGACATGAAGTTATAATCTTTGATCATTTAACATTTTTCTGTTTCTAATAATGCTCTCTCCCTCCCCTTTCCCCTACTATAGTTTATTGGTATCTTCTTCCTTTTCAAGTTGATCAAGTCTGCCAAATGTGTTCTTGCAAAGAATATGTTTCTGGTTTTATAGCTCAAGTTTTTTGTTTATTTTCTATTTCATTAAATTTTGCTTTTATCTTTATGCTTTTTTTTTTATATTATTTATAACCTTTCTTGTATTCTAAAAAAGAAAATACATTTAAGGCTATAAATCCTCTTCTGAATACCATTTTTTGCTACATCCCATAGTTTCTGAATTACAGGTTTTGGAATTGTGTAAGGTTCTTATAATTCATTTGTAAATAGTTTATAATTTCTATTCAGACTTTATCTTCAAAGCAAGAATAATTTAGAGATATATTTTTACATTTCCAAATGGGACATAGTAGCTTTGGCTTTCTTATTGTTAATTTCTAATTTTATTAAATATTATAGTCAGTGAATGTGCCCTGTGATTTCTGAGTTAAAATTTATCTTTATGTACTTTAAAACAGTCAAACTTGATGAATATTCCATATATGTTCTTAAAGTTTCATGTACATTTGAAAAGTTTTTCTATTTTCTGTTTTATCAACCTTACTAATTGTGCTAGCTTTCTTTTTTGTCTAACTGAAATGTTAGTTTTTGAGAGAATATTTAAATTCTTCTTGATTAACTTCTTAAAACTAGTTTTCTCATTGCTTCTTATATTTCTGTCAGTTCTAAATAAATATATACACTTCAGTAGAGGTTCACTATTTATACCTTCTAGATCAAGTATACCTTTCAGCAGTATAAAATACATTTCTTTCCCATGTAACATTCTTTTGTCTTAAATTCTGTTTTGTCTGATATTAATATTGTTTCACCTTTCTTTATTATTTGCCTAGTGTATCTTTTTCTATTCCTGTTTTAAACTTTTCAGTGATGTTTCAGTTATATCTCCTGTACACAGCATTAAGCTGTTATCTTCTCTGCTATTTTTCTCCAAAGTCTCTGTCTTTTATCAGGAGGTTTTAATGCACTCACATTTATTGTGATTACCAGAGTGTTCACATTTAGACTGCTAGCTGGTGTGTCACTCAGCTCCAGCTACAAAGAACTTCTTTCCTTCCTTAAACACCTCCATCCTGCTTCAGTCTTTGAACTTGTCCTCTGCCTTCCGATGGCTTGCTTCCACTCTTCATTCATGTGTCCAGCTGAATGCCCTGTCTCTCCATGTGGCCTTTATTCAAGTACTTCTCAACTGTGCTTTTGTTTTGTTGTTGTGAATATCTATCATTACCTGAACTAACATTTACTAGACTACTGACTTAATGCCTGTTTTCTTCACTGTAAACTCCATAAAGAATGTGGGCTTCGGGGGCACCAGCCCCATATACTTAGGGCAATGGGTTCGAACCAGGCCCCAGCCAAACTGCACAACAACAAAAAATAGCCAGGAGTTGTGGTGGGCACCTGTGGTCCCAGCTACTCAGGAGGCTAAGGCAAGAGAATTGCCTAAGCCCAAGAGCTGGAGATTGCTGTGAGCTGTGAGGGTGACAAACTAAGACTCTGTTTCTAATTTAAAAAAAAAAAAAGAATGTGGGCTTCATTTGTTTTGTTCACCACTGTTGGCAACTGAGTCATCTTAAACTAAAATATTCCAGTGTGTTTTTGGAAGATTCATGAGCCAAACTAGATTTAAGTTTACAGCTTTTTGTGGCTTTATGAATGGCAAAATAGAAATATCTTGACTTTCCATCAAAGTAACAATCTTTCCCCCAAAGTGGTCTGTTTATAAATTATAAAATATCAATTTTAGAGAATACTGCATTTCAAACACCATCTATTAATCACTATATATCTTAAACACTAAAGAGAATCTTTGGGTTTTTTTCAACTTGGCAAATAAGACAATTCAATCTTAGAAATGGGATTAAGTATTCAGTTTCGAACAAAAATGTGAAGTTTTTTTGGTGAGTAGCAAATTCTTCCCCTAATTAAATCACTTCGTATTTGCCATTTTGGGCAAAAAGTTCATTCTGAAATAGCAATTGCTATCTTTTTTCTTAATTAAATACTGCCTGTCTGGGAATAAGAATGTCTTTGAGACTGCTGAGGGAACTGAATTAGCTGGTCGGACATACATCCTTCTTAACTTTAGGAGATTATTTAGAAAATTATTTCACTCAATGGATTGCCTCTTTTTTTGTCAGATGTCACTTGCAAACATACCTTGCCCATATTTTATGTCTTTCTTTGATACTTCCAATAAAAGTACAGAATATTCAAAAGGGAAATAAGAAATTTAAAAATCATGCAATGTTAATAAACTATGAAGGGATCGCTGCACTCCCATGTTTACTGCAGCACTACTCACAATAGCTATGATATGCAATCAACCTAAGTACTCATCAATAAATGAATGGATAAAGAAAATATGGCATATATACAAATGGGAGCATTATTCAGCCACTAAAAAGAATGAAATTCTGTCATTTGCTACACAACAGATGGAAATGGAGGTCATTACGTTAAGTGAAATAAGCCAGACACAGAAATACAAATACTATATGTTCTTACTCCTGTATGGAAATAGAAAAACCAATCTCATGGAAGTAAAGAGTAGAACGGTGGTTACCAGAAGTTGGGAAGGAAAGGGGAGAGGAAGAGATGAGGAGAAGTCGGTTAAGGGGCACAAAAGTACAGTTAGAGAGAAGGAGTAAGTGCAGTAGTACAGTGCAGTAGCACAGTTAACAGTAACTTACTGTGTATTTCAAAATAGCTAAAAGAGAAGATATGTAACGTTCCCAACACAAAAGACTTATGTTTGGAATTATGCATACTTACATAACATTCTTTTTTTAAAAAAGAAACTAGGCCTAAGAGTATAGATTTGAGGATTTTTTAAATTTAAAAAAATTTTTTGAGACAGAGTCTCACTATGGCACCCTCGGTAGAATGCTGTGGCGTCACAGCTCATAGCAACCTCAAACTCTTGGGCTTAAGTGATTCTCTTGCCTTGTACTTGTAGCTGGGACTACAGGTGCCTGCCACAACCCCCAGCTATTTTGCTATTGTTGTTGTCATTGTTGTTTAGCTGGCCTGGGCTGGGTTTGAACCCCCAAGCCCCAGTGAATGTGGCCAGTGCCCTAACCATTGGGCTATGAGCGCCGAGCCTGATTTGAAGATTCTTAAACATTCTATCACAATGATGGTGTGACTTAGTAGTTATTTAAATATCTTTGCCTAAAGACTCACTGAGAAAATCAGTCTTACAAATACGCTAAAGATAACTACATAAGCAACATGGAATGACAAGCAAAATAACTCAAATATCTTAAGCCTACTGATTAATAATGGCAGTCTGGAGCACTGTGTTAAGAAGGATTCTGAAGCTCAATCCCAACTTGTGGAAAAGACAGATGCCAAAGACCCAGAAAAGAAGAACAGCAGCAGATGTGCCCTGTTATTTGGTCCCCTTTGGATAGTAATAAAAACACTGTACCCATGTTCAAAAAATCTACAGCCCTTCTGTAGTATATCAATGTAACAACTAGAATAACTTTTTAAACATAAATTGGTCAAGTCACCTCCTGCTAATGGTTTTCCATACCACACCAGAATAAAAGCTGAAGTCCTTAATATTATACAAAAAAGCCTGCATTTTCCAGCTCTCCATTACATCTCTGACATCATTTCCTGCTACATATTATTTACGCTATTCCAAACATACTATTTCTCTTCACTGTTCTGTAAACACACCAACCAAGTCCCTTGCCTCAGGATTTTTGCATTTGCTATTCCTGCAGCCTGAAGCTCTTCCTCACATCCTTGTCTCCTTACCAATGAGGACATCCTTGTCTCCTTACCAATGACGACATCCTTGTCTCCTCTATTTTTAAAAGCTATAATATGCACACACACTCTCTCTTTCCCCTAACTTCCCTTTTGCTTTATATTTCCCACAATTCTAACCACCATCTGACACATTAAATATTTTACTTATTTTCCTGCTTCTAGAACAGTGGTTCTTAACCTGTGGGTTGAGACCCATTTTAACTGTATTAAAGGTTCGTGGCATTAGGAAGGTTGAGAACCACTGTTCTAGAATGAAACTTCCATAGGGGATAGGTTTTTGGCTGTTTTGTTCACTATGACTTTCCTAGAATAGGACCAAATACAAAACGGCACACACACATGCCACTGAATAAATAAATTAATTAATTAATAAACAAACAGATGATAAAAACAAATGAACCTGATTCTAGCATGGGTTCAGTGAGTAATTGGTTACATAACTTTAAGTGAGCTATTCTGGTCCTCAAAAGCTCTCTAGGTACTGACCTCAACTACCATTATTTGTATAATCTATGACCTTCCTGCCATTTTACAAAAGTAGAAATTAAGTTATGGAATAATGACATCATTTCCTCAAAGCCAGTCAATAGGATAGTAGAAAATCAAGACCAGAAAAGCCTTCCAGAGTTCAAATCCAAAGCTCAACTAAGCCCTTTTATAAACAACAACAGAATTATGACAGCTAAAAGACAAATTTCAGAATATAAAAATAAAAAATTCCTAAAAAGGAAAATCCCTTCTAGAAATATTCAAAACAGGAATAGACTCCTTAGCTTACTTTCCCCCCAATTTTTTGAGTGCCTCTACTCATTAAATCCTTATAAACATTAATAAGTGTCTGTGGTTGAAGGAGAATGTTCGACAGCAGAGAAAGGAAAAACATATTCGGTTTTTCATTAGAAACTTTGAAATAATTTACCATATATACTCGAGTATAAGCCGAGTTTTGGGGGCACAAAATTTGTGCTGAAAATTTGTGCCGGAAAAAACTCGGCTTATATTCGAGTATATACGGTATATTTATTCTTAGAAAAAATTCAGAATAATCCTCTCAGAGGCGTAAAATTAGAATGGTTAGCAGAACAAAGACACTGCAAAACAATAAAAACTGTCTTTCAATCTAATTCCTAAATATAAAATCAAAATCTCAAACTATTAAAGACAACTGCATCTTTATTTGATGACAGAGTATTGCTTTCTTAATTTCAAAAAAGAATAGCAAGTGAACAAAAGATTTTTAAAGCAATAAAAGATACCACTATTCAGGGACCCCAGAACTGCCTACCAACTGTCTCTCAACCCAGGAGATGCTGCCAACGACAATTATGAGACTCAAACTGAACAAAAAAATGCTCAAGCACTTCCAGTGAAATGACAGAATTGGATGCGTGATATTGCAACTAACCTCCCCTAGAAAACATAACCATTTACTTACAAACTCATAGTCTCCATCTTGTGGCACTTTCCAATCTGAAGAATTTTTCAGTGGGCCAGGTACACTCTTGCCAAAGCTGTTGATCTGGTTTTCCTTTTCTTTTTGTTCAAAATATTCAAGAAAAGATGGTTTTGCAGGCTGCATAGTCTCATCCCTTCCTGAAAACCAAGAAAAATAAAAATTGAAAAGGAATGCTGTTATATTTTAGATAAGTTTAATAAATAGATCTATCTCCAGATGGGTTACAGTTTCTAGATCAGTGGGTCTTTCTGTTAGATAAGACTCCTTCAAGAACCTATGAAACTACAGAAAAAGGCACAAATGCTCACTCAAAATATTTCTTACAGAGTTTTAAGAGATTCAAGGTCCCCCTAAAATACAAAAACTTGCAAAAACTTCTCCAATGACCCTTTTTCTAGACAGAAGGATTGGGTGATGCAATGATTCTGAGGAAGCTGCAAATAATATGTTTTAGGTCTCCTAGAGCAAATAGTTCTTATAATATGTAGATTGAAAACAGAGACACTAAAGTATTTGTTTACCATCTATCATATACAAAAGTCTCTACAGACACTAGTATAGGAAGGAGGTGATGCAGTAGGATGACTTTGATAATCTCATGGCCTAAGTAGAGTGAGAAAAATATGCATAAGTAAGTCACAATCCATCCACTCTGAAATATCATGTAACATTTAAAATACTATCTATAAATGGTTTATAATAAAGTTAAAGGGAAAACAGGATAAAATATTATATGTGTATATACAGTATAATCTCAACTCTATAAAATTATATACATAGGAGAAAAAGTCTGGAAGAAAATACATCAAAACGTTAACAGGGTTTGTCCCTGGCAGTAAGACTATACATTATTTTATTTACTTCTTTTAAATGATTTTTCAAAAGAGAGAGTACTAAATATTAAATACATAGAACTAATTATAACAGTTACATTTGTCCAGATCTTACAAGTTGGAAGGTCACGGAAGAGTGGTAAAGGGGAGCTTACTTAGGCTGGGCCTTGCTGGGCCTTGCTGGGCCTCAAACCATTCTGGAGAACACAATCACACTAGCTGCAGTTACCATAAGAGAGCAGAATATGGCAATTACTAGTAACAATAGCAAAAAGAATTCTTTTACCTGGTATAATTTAAAAACCTAGCTGAGTGTACCTGCTTCATATGTTAAAAGTTATCTTTGTGCCTGTGATCAGTATTCTAATAAGGGGAAACTCAGCATTTTTTTTCAGTATTTTCCATGAACATTTATGTTTATGCAGCCCTCTTCCACATTAACCAGGGAAAAGAACCAGAAGGTTCAGAGCCTGAAGAAGTATGTGGGTAGAAATCTAGAAGATAAAGAACAGTAAGAGTTTCTATTCAGGCATCCTTGTCCTAAGCAATCTTACTAATCTCATGACACTTGCCTAGTCCACTTTCAAGCCAGCACCCTATCTCTCTCAGACATTTGTCATCTTTCTGTTACCACTGCCAAATTCAACAGCAGCCAATCCCAAATTTGCCCACTTCCAGATGTTGCCAATAGCTTCCCACACTGTTGTCTCCCCACTTACTAAGCATTAAACACAAAACTTGCTAGGACTAGTCAATGAGTAAATGGTGTTATATGTGCTCGAAGTATGATGCTGGGTGCTTTTCGTGTTTAATTGTTAAGCCAAATTTAAGGTATTATTTCTTAATATAGTTCCATAGGAACTAGACAAAGATACATAAATGATAACGCTTTGGATCTGCCAACATGTCAGGAAGCTATGTTCTTTTGCCACACATAATCCTATGCATTAAAAAAAAGGTGCTCAGAGCCAGCAATAGCAGTGCCAACTGATGACCGAGGAGGTCAGACAATTAAGTTTGCAAACTCATCCTAGAAAAAGTGCTGCATACCTCATTGCTAAATTATCACTATGGTCACCTTCAAAATACTCCCTTTGACCATCTGGTAACCCTACCAATATTCAGCAATGAGGTATCTAGTACTTTTCCAGAAAGAGTTTGCAAAATCAACTGTCAAACCCTATATGACCAAAGGTCTGATAGCTATTCCAGAAGAGTTCCAATACTGCTTTGTCGGATGGACTTGGCACTGGTATCAGTGCATAGCGTCCCAAGGGGAGGTCTTTGAAGGTGACCGTGGTGATATTCAGTGATGAGGTACATAACACTCTTTCTAGGATGAGTTTGCAACCTTAATTGTCCAACCTTGTATATAGTACATAGTGCACTTTATACAAAACACCCTGACAAGATATACCAACTAGCTGAACACAATAGAAAGTCCAGAAACAAAATAAAAGTCCAAATGGCTGGACAGGTTCGGTGGCTCATGCCTGTAATCCTAACACTCTCAGAGACTGATCCAGGTGGATTGCTTGAGCTCAGGAGTACGAGACCAGCCTGAGAAAGAGCAAGACCCCCGTCTCTACTAAAAATAAAAAACCTGCCAAGTGTTCAGTCCTAGCTACTTGAGAGGCTGAGGCAAGGATCACCTGAGCCCAAGAGTTTGAGGTTGCTGTGAGCTATGATGATGCCACGGCACTCTACCCAGAGCAACAGAGTGTGACTCTGTCTCAAAAAAAGATTAAATTGGGTGGCGCCTGTGGCTCAGTGGGTAAGGCGCCGGCCCCATATACCAAGGGTGGCAAGTTCAAAATCAGCTCCAGCCAAACTGCAACAAAAAAATAGCTGGGCATTGTGGTAGGCGCCTGTAGTCCCAGCTACTCGGGAGGCTGAGGCAAGAGAATTGCCTAGGCCCAGGAGTTGGAGGTTGCTATGAGCTATGACGCCACAACACCCTACTGAGGGTGATAAAGTGAGACTCTGTCTCTGAAAAAAATTTAAAAATAAAATAAAAAATAATTAATTTAAAAAAAGATTAAATTGAATCTCTACATCAGACCTTAAACCAGGAAAACTCCAGATTGCAGATCTAATTGTAAATATGAAAACCATACATGCTAGAAGAAAACAGGTGAATGCCTTTAAAATCCGGGCGTGAAAAAGGGGACAAAAATTCAAATACAATAACAAATAGATAAAAACGTTTTGTGTAACAAAAACACCACAAATTTTAACGAATAATCAGGTGTACACATACTAAGCCATGCCAAAAGACAAATGACAATCGGAAGAAAATATTTGCAACAAATATCATAAAGATGTTTTAAAGAATTTTCTTTTTAAAAAAAATATTTTTAATTATTTATGTATAGTCTTTATATATTAGCTCCTAACATTTAAAGAACTTTTTACATCAAGCAAATAAAGTAAAAAAATGGACTAAAGACCTAAAAAGACATACGAAAAAATACTGATGTTCACTCATAGTAAGAGAAACTCAAATTAAGACTACTTAGAAATATCATTTCTTCTGGGGGTGGCGCCTGTGGCTCAAAGAAGTAGAGCGCTGGCCCCAAATACTGGAGGTGGCAGGTTCAAGCCTGGCCCTGGTCAAAAACTGTAAAAAAGAAAAGAAAAGAAAAAAGAAAAAGTGGGCAGCGCCTGTGGCTCAAAGGAGTAGGGCACCGGCCCCATATGACAGAGGTGGTGGGTTCAAACCCAGCCCCGGCCAGAAACTGCAAAGAAAGAAAGAAAGAAAGAAAAGAAAGAAAGGAAAGAAAGGAAAGAAAGGAAAGAAAGGAAAGAAAGGAAAGAAAGAAAGAAAGAAAGAAAGAAGAAAAAGAAATATGATTTCTTACATTTTAGACTGGCAAAAATTCACAAGCTTGAAAATACACTATCTGTGGAGACAGAGGCACTCGTATGTTGCCGAATTGCAATGCAAAATGATACAATCCTACAAAGAAGATCTGGCACTGCCTAAATATCAAAATATAAAATGAGGTGCATTCCAAGAAAGACTGCCTTCAGAAAAAAAAAAAAAAAATTCTGTAATGTGAAATGAAGGAAGGCACAGAAGAACTCTGGTGCTACATTTGAACGAAAAGTATTAATATGAACTCATGGTTTTTTTAAATACAAAAGATATTTTTAAATTTTTTCAATTTAAAGGCCTTGAAGCAACTGATAGCCCAAAACCAATAAACATACCTCGAACTCAGCTCTTGGTTTCCAAATACCATTCCCTACTAAAAGAAAAACAGCTGATTCCAGGGCTAAAGCAGGAAAACTACAAAATGGACCTAGAGCATCTTTTTGTACCAAAAAAAAATGCAAGCAAAATCTTCAAAAACCAGTGCAAGCAAATATTTAAAACCCGATGGAGGATACAGGAGCCAACTTGGCTCCTACTGGTATGCTTTGAATATCAAAAAGAATATACCGAATAAAAAGGATCTATGAGATAAGAGCAATAAACTAAAAGTAAAACAGATTTGGGAGAGAAGGGAAAGCTCTTCTTTAGAAAAATCGCCATTTGATAACTGTATTATGGTAACAAAAAACAAAATCATACTTCTTATGAAATGCACCCTTTAAGTCTGAGAGTGAGCTGAACATGTATCATGTACCAACTCTCTCCCCTCATCACTGCCACCACCCACTGATCCCACAGGGAAATGACTAAAATGAGTTTATCAATAAAAACAGCAACTTCTGGACAGAAATAATAGGTATTTAAAATTCTTTCTCCTGTGGAATTGTTACAAAAACCATAAGGACATTATCCTTTTTAAAAAAACATTATATCCAACAAGACGTACTTCCGTGGTTGTTCATTAATTCCTTTTAGTTGCAGTACAGGTGGATTTTAGAAATTAAAATCTTTCTATCAGAGTTGAAACACTAAAGATATTTCTGTGGTCTATTCTAAACCATGCCATAAAAACAAAAGAATGTTTGTAATGTTAGAGCATAATCATTTGTCTAATTTCCATCACTGTTTAGATGAAAAAGTGAGAACATTTGCTTTCTTCATATTTGGGTTATGACAGCCCTTCCCAACACTCCTTAAAGATTTCTAACATTTCTGGAGTTAAAATACCAACTGTTCTTTGTCTCCTTCAACAACTAAGAGTTAGAAAGAAGAAATTCTATCTGAAATTTCTTTCTTTTTGTATTTTGATACCAATAGTAGGGACCTGATTATAAATTTAGAATTTGAAGATACAAAAACTACAGTGAATTTTGTTATAAAGTTTTTTTGATCTAATCACATGATAAACTGAGAGCAAGATTCACACATGTATTAGAAATTCAACTGTAGCAAAATGATTTAAAAGATATATATGTGTGTGTGTATATATATATATATATCAGATTAACAAATAGCAAAACTTGATTTTGGAGGCAGCAAAATCCCTCTCTTAGAATTTTATGTTATATATATATTTTACCACAATAAAATAAAAAATTGGAAAAAGTTCCCTTATTATGTGGCTCAAAAAATTAGATTTTGAGAAAATTATAGGTTCCCAATCTCTACAAAGAGGACACTGGGCCATGTTATTTCCAATTTCCCTTGTAGCTCTGAAAATTCCATGATTTTTATAACTTGGCAATAGCATATGAAAACATATTTATGCCCCAGTTATTGACAACTATCCAAAAGAAGAAGTTCTTATCTCCAGAGGCATTATGGTATTTGATAATTCTAATCTAAAATGTGTAACAATTAGATATATACGGACATAAAACAAAGACCAGGCCAAATTAGAAAATAGCACCCAATAAATATTTTAGTGAGGAGAATGTCTCTGAGTCTTCAGATTTCTTTTTGTTGTTGTTGGTTTATTTTAACAGATGGAAAAGGTGACCACACTATAATAAAGATATCATCTAGAGCAGTTCTCAACCTGTGGGTTGCGACCCCTTTGTAACAATGAAAATACATCCTGCATATCAAATATTTACATTACAATCCATCTCAGTAGCAAAGTTACAGTTATGAAGTAGCAACAAAAATAATTCTATGGTTGAGCCCTAGAGTTTGGGCATCAACCACAGACTTAACAACATGAATTGTATTAAAGGGTCGCAGCATTAGGAAGGTTGAGAACCACTGATCTAGAGATACAGGTGATAAAAATATTTTATGTAACTAAAGCAGAAAAAAAGTTAAAGAATCAACCAGTAAGGGAAGCCACCTCAACTGGCAAGAAACTGTGTATACATTCAGAAACAGGTGATCCCTGTATTTATTCATTCCAGAAATTAAATGCTCTCGCTGTAATGATGCTTTCCTATGTAAGATTGCTTCACGGATGGGTTATAGAGATAGCATTCCAATGATGCTTTCCTATGTAAGATTGCTTCACGGATGGGTTATAGAGATAGCATTCCAACTGTTATCAACATTATTTAACACTGTAATTAAGTTGAAGCACCTATTCTCAGTCTGATTCTCTAGAGTAATAATTCTCAGTAAAGAGATTTGCATCCTTATCACAATTGCTATCTAAGATATACTGTTTTCAAAAATGGCTACGATAACATCCTCCTGCCATTTTTTTTTTTTTTTTTTTTTTTGAGACAGAGTCTCACTCTTTCACCCTGGGTAGACAGCCCTGGCATCATAGCACATAGCAACCTCAAACTCCTGGGCTCAAGTAATCCTCTTGCCTCAGCCTCCTGAGTAGCTGGGACTACAGGAGCCCGCCATGACAGGGTCTTGCTCTTGCTCAGGCTGGTCTCAAACTCCTGAGCTCAGGAGATCCACCCTACTGAGTCTCCCAGAGTGCTAGGATTACAGGCATGAGTCATGATGCCCAGCCCCTCCTGAGTTCTGCTTGCCCACAATGGGCCTAGCTATCTAACTTGCTTTGGTCATTGAGACAATAGCAAATGTATAGCAAGAAGAAACTTAAAATTATGTGTATTCTACTACAGAAAATAAGTCTGAATGAGCCTGCAAGATGATGAAATACCACATGAAGAGGCTGGTGAGCAGATGTCTCTAGCTGAGGACTTCATACATCAGCCAGCCCCAGCTGACTAAAGAGCAGAGCGAACCAGCCCAGATTGGAAGAAGTGCTAGCTGAGTCCAACCTAATTACCAACGTACAGAATCATGAATTATATAAAATGGAGCTATTATAAGCCACTACATTGAGGAAGGGGGGTCTTTTGTTATATAGCAAAAGCTAACTGATACAGTCCAATCTGTCTCTCTCTTTATCTCACACACACATACATATACTCATAAACCCCACCCTAAATCTACAAAAAGAGTTCCGTTCTTTGAGAACTCAGGTTCAAATTCAACAGACCTTTATTGAATACGGTCTACATTTCAGGCTTTCACATGATGTTCTCATTCAAACTTTATGACCACTATATTAAGGAGGAAGAGGCTTTGCACTTACTAGACACCAACCAAATCCCAGGCAATGAACTACCTCACTTAATCCTCAAAGAATAATCTGAGGTATGTGTTTGTATCCCCCTTTTACAGGTGAGAGATTTGCCTACGATTTCATAGCTAGTAACTGACAAGGACAGGATTTGAATGCCAATTATTAGGTTTTAAGTTTAAAGAGCTGCATCTCATATTGCAAATTCTCTAAAACCAAAATAAAGATTCTCTACTTGTTAGAACTGCCATTAAGTGTACCAAGAGTGAGGGAATGGAATTTTCCCAGTAACCTTATCTTTGAACTTTTCTTTCAGCACCCTTCAGTTAGACAAATGATCAAGTGTGGTGGACAGCAACCTGACAGTGCTGAAAAGCATGAGAGAATCACCCCAAGCTGATTAAAGGCCAGGCTGTCCCCAGGGCTTCAGCTAGTTAGTGGGCTTTTTGTTTTGACTTAAGCTAGAGTATTTTTTCAAATGTATCCCAGAAAATGAAGACATTCAGTTGAATGATAATACAAGAAACCTAAAGCCATAGGAAAACTGGACTGAGCAAAGAAACCAAGCCTTGAAAAGTCACATCTTGCTCTGATTCTATTATCTGATGCAAGAAACACATGAACTCCAATACTACAACTGGCCTATTTTTCACTGTAAGCAGCATTTGTCAAGCTAAATGGACAATCTGTTGAAGCCCACAAAGGAGTGAATTCATAAGCAACTGTACCTTCTATTTGTTTTTCTTTGAAAACATGCATATAAAAGCAAAAAGACTTAACAACTCAAATATCTACCAACTGATAGATAAAATGTAGTATATCCAATAGTGGAATATTATTTAGCAATAAGAAGAAATGAAATATTGGTACATACAATAACATGTATAAACTTTGCAAACATTATGCAAAATGAAAAGAAGCAAAATGCAAAAAGCCACATATTATCTGATTCCATTTAAATAAAATGTGCAGAATAGAAAAATCCACAGAGACAGAAAGTAGATTCATGGTTGCCTGGAGAGGAGAGGGGAATGGGAAGTGACACCTAACAGAATTACAGCTTATTGGGGGGTTTGGGGGGGAGGGATCAAAAAGTCTGGAATGTAATAGTGGGATGGCTGCAATACCTTGTTAATATTAATCCTTAAAAAAAAACAAACCCTGAATTCTATGCTTTAAAATGGCAAATCCTATAACATGAATTATTTCTCAATTAAAAGATAGTAAAACTTTAAAAATTAGATGGTGGGGATGGTTTACAGCTCTGTGAATATAATAAAAGCCACTGAATCGTACACTTTAAATGAGTGAATTGTATGGTAGATGAATTATATATCAATAACTCAATTAAAAAGAAAAACCAACAAGACCCCTTTCTGCTATTACCTGTCCTTATTTCTGGATTCATATTAACTGTAACACAACCTCAGCGTAGTTATAAGTAAGAAGCAGCTTAATCAAAGATTGAAGCCCACTTTTCCCACTGGATTGACTACCTACTAGACCTTAAAATTACGGCCTTCCATTTCAAACCTTCATATTCCAGACTGTCACTATGTAAACCACAATGGTCAGCCTACTCTTTCCTTAATTCCTACAATAACTATTTTCTCCCTAAATAGTAATTACTTTTGTTCAAACTACAGAACAGGGCAGAGCATGCACTTTCTTTTCTGTTTCATGCATAAATATTTTCAAAAAAATAACTCTAGTAATCCCTCATATGTTTCCTTTAGGCTTAGAATGCCTTAATTTGCAATTCTTATCATAGGTTTTTATTTTTCAATCTAACATTGCTATGTGTGTGTGGTTGTTTTTGTTTTTTTTTTTTGTGACCAGGTACTTAATTGCTTTATATTTAATTGATTCATTTAGTTATACAAGTTATTATCCAAGTTGCCGTGTGTGACCCTGTATATTCCTTTGTTTATATTCCAGTGTTCTTTGAAACCACTGAGAATCACTAGAATAACTACTTAGAAGATTCTCTGGAGTCCTGAACGACTAAGCAGTGAAGTTTTGGTTAACTGCCTTAAAGTGAACTGACCTTATTCCTGGGCAATGTTGCTCTAGTTGTTTTAATATAGCTGCAACATAGCTATTCAAAAAAATGCAAATACAAATTTCAAAGGGTTACTAACTAAAGCAACAAGGGCAGTGCATCTACAAAGATACAAAAGGTTCAGAAGTCAGAATGATTATTACAAGAATATCCTAACTGGTCTCACCTTTTGCAGCCTTTTGAGACTCCATTATATCACTTTCCTGATCAAAATGTCTTCATATATCCTATCATTAAGAGCATCAAGTTCAAACTCCTTACTTTGGAATTCATGATCCTCCAAAATCCAGTCAACATCCACATAAGCTTCAACCAAACTGAATATTCATTTCTACCTTTCTGACTTTGTATCTGCCTGGAACCTTCCCCAACTTTCCTGCATCTCTGAGTCCTTGCCTTGGTTTTCCTAAATCCTTTAACACTTTTCTGTACCATTTACCCAGCATTTGGCCTAGTATTTCATTACCTTCATATGTAGAGGTCTTTTCTCCTATCTAAATAGTTTCATTGTCAAAATACCACTGTATCTGAAGCACCCAGGGCAATATTCTATACATATAAAGAATTCAAAAGAACAATTATTAATAGTAGGCCTGCCATAAATATTAGATAATGACAAATGTCATCTTCCTCTTTCAATGTCTAAGTTTCGGGTCAGCAGGAATGACACTAGTTTTTGTACACTACACAGTAATGACACTGTAGTATTACTTAATAAATACTTCTTGGTTGGCACTATTTTTAACAAATACTGATTCCAAGTTGATATTTCTTAGAGCATAAACATGAAGAAAATAATCTTTTTCTTTATAGATCCATTTAAATTGATATTTGAAAATGCACCCCCATTTTCTTGCTGATCAAGAGTAAGGTCAGAATAGTTTAGGCTGCCAGAGAAATACATTCTGCTAACTGATCAAGACTAACTTACCAATCAATCTCTTAGGAATAACAGCCAAAAGTATATCTTTTGGGATTTGCTTTCCTTTGTTCTTTATTATTATTATGCTACTGCCCTCTCTTGGAAACTATATTTCCCCTATGGCTGTTGTTGGCTCTCCTTTTACCAATATAACTATACTGGTAGCTATCTTTCCAAAAATATAAGCCTAGAGCCCTTCTCCCAAGTCTCCCTGAGATCTGGTACTTTCATATCCTAATACGTGGTCTGGCAGGGGATTTTGAATGAATTTTCAGGCACCAAGAGTCTGTGCTTTTTGGCTCAGTCCAAAAGAATCAAGAATGCTAATGGTTTCTAAAGATAAAAGCGGGCCCAACATCTGGACGCAATAAGAAAAACTGCACAAACAATTAGGATTTAGTCTCCACTCTGGCAGGATGACCTTGAATTATTTTTGAAACTGTGAGAAAAGTATAAGTATCAAGGTGCTCTTGATACTCTCTATTGTAAACCTGCTCTTCTATTGTAAACCTCACTCAGGAGGAGCTTCTGATAAAATGCTCAGTGAAACACAGTGATTATCTTTGAGAGATGGAAATAATCCAGTTGGTAACAAATTCCACAGTATTAGGATAAGGGTTTGAAACTCTGCAAAAGAAGGTTCATGTGTATCCAAAGTCTGGACCTCTTTGAAATCTTTCATCTTGTATTTTGAGCTATTTAACAGATTCTCAAAAACACGTATCATCTTATTGCCAAGGAATTTAAAACACACACACACACACACACACACACACACACACACGCCCCACATGTTCCCCCTCTCTTCTCAGCACATTGGGAAAACATTACTGAAACTGACAAATGACCTTCCCTTAGCTCAACTATTTTCTTGCCAGCACTCAGAAATACCTGAGGTGACACTTACAAAAAACCATTAACAGAAAGAGTAAAAACGAAAAAGCACAGCTATCAAGAGAAAAGGAGTTAAGATGAAGAAAATTAGCCCCGGTTGAAGTAATGCTTAAATTCACCCTCATATTTTAGAAGACTTATAATACAAATACTTATTAAAATGCCTACCATTTTGAGCATTTACATACACTAAGTAATTTAATTTATTATCTCATATCATCTTGACAAAAACTACAAAATCAGAACTTTTGTGCCCCATTTTTCTAACCAGGAAACTGAGTTTCAAAAAAGGAAATAATTGGACTAGGGAGACTCAGTTTATAAAACCCTGAGCCAAGTTTGAAGCCAAAGACTCTGATTCCAAAAATTAAAGCTCAATTTCCTATTTCCATTTCCTTCTTTCTTTCCTTCCTTCCATTTTTTGAGACAAAGTCCTGCTCTGTCACCCAGGCTAGAGTACAATGGCATCATCATAGCTCACAGCAACTTCAAACTTCTGGGATCAATGGATCCTCCTGCCTCAGCCTCCCAAGTAGCTGGGACCACCAGGACACACTACCATGCCTGGTTGATTTTTCTGTTTTTGATAGAGATGGGTCTTGTTCTTGTTCATGCTGGTCTCAAACTCCTGACCTCAAGTGATTTTCCCAGAATGCTAAGATTATAGGTGTGAGCCTCCATGCCCAGCTCCTTTTCCTTCTCTTGTCTTTACTCAGATATATGATTCCAAAACAACCAAATGTTTTAAGTTTTTGCCTTGGAACATATTAATACAACTGCTCTGATGTTATCTGACACTCTCCTATGATGCTGTGCGCAGTGGCAAGCATATTTGGCCACTTAATATTCTCTGATGGTCATTTTTAAAATCCTGAAAAGATCAGAATTTGGACTGTAAGGCTTCTGTGTTAAGAGAAGTGTTAAAATATATCACTACTTTATGTCCTAATTACTATACTTTCAAATGCTATAATCCCAGTGAGAGAGAGAGAAAAAGTATATGTGCACAAAAAGAAACAGAAAACACAAAAGAGGCCATGCTAAAACAACTTTTAAACAACTGCAGGTGTAAAGAAAATAGGATGTGAGTCAAGAATTTCTACCTTATGCAGCTCTGAATTTAGAATCTGATGGACAGCGTTAAAATAAAACCATCACAACAAGAGTCTGGCCTTTCACTTGATTTTAACATGAGCAAACTCACAGCAACAACAGGAGTCTTCATGAAACTCAGGACTTTCTGAGGAACTATAAATATGTGTTTTTACATAATACGCTTCTGAGTTGCCCTAACTTAATTATGCTACAATGATTTAAAATTCTTTTCCAAAGAGATTCATGTGGCTCTTGCTATAGAGGAAAAATTAGAATTTTATTAACTAAGTAAGTTTTAAAAAGAAGCCACCTCCTCACTCCCATAAGTTCACTGAGTTTAATTTAAAAGGCTTGAGTCAGGGGAAACAATCATCCAATTTGCAGTCCAACCTCTGCCTCATCTGGTCTATTAAGCCTGGAGATGAGGAGGGGAGACCAGCTGGTATGCATCTCTTGGGAATGCAGTGAGAGCAATTCATGACATTAGATCCAGAAGAACCTCTGCCTGCCAAATGTTTAGTAGATGGGTACATATTAATGCAAGTGACCGTCCTTTGGGCTGTCATTTCCTTGTTTACTATCTTTGCTTCTGAAAAAAAATCCTTTTTGCATCCAAATGTATAAATTATTCACAAAAACATTTTAATGTTTTTGAAATCTTGGATTCTTTCTATTTCTTATATGAATCATGAATATGACACAAAAGACATAACTGTGCAAGAAAACTGAGACAAACATGATATCACAGAATTGGAAGTTGCTGTGTAAGAAAAGACTCGGCAAAGTTAAAAGCATGCGCCACGGCTGGGAGAAAACATAATGCCCATAACTAGCAAAAAAACCCAGCATCTGAAATATAGAAAAAGAAGCCAGGCACGGTGGCTCATGCCTATAATCCTAGCACTCTGGAAGGCCGAGGCGGGTGGATTGCCTGAGCTCACAGGTTCGAGACCAGTGAAGAGGCTGTAAAAATAGCCGGGTGTTGTGGTGGGTGCCTAGAGTCCCAGCTACTCGGGAGGCTGAGGCAAAAGAATTTCTTGAGCCCAAGAGTTTAAGGTTACTGTGAACTGTGATGCTACAGGGTGACAAAGTAAAATTCTGTCTCAAAAAAAACGATAAAAAAAAAATATACATGGTACTGTGCTGCTGAAAGAAAACACCAATTCTGGTTAAGTTCACTGCAAAATCTAGGAAAGGAGAGGAAAAGTTACTATTTTGAAATGTTTTGGCTGACTTCAGTCTTATTTGAACTTTGCCAAGTATGAGTTATCCAATCTCCTAACTAAAGGCCTTGCCCTAGTGTTGCTGTGGTTACTTAAAGTATATGTAAAAATAAATAAATACTGGTCTTGATCTATTATAAAGCCTACCACAGAAATGGGATTTGCGAACTCAAATGGGAACACAATTATATCCCATAATTTATTACAGAGCTCCCTCTGCTGGCCCAGAAAAGGCACGATGACCCTAACACTGACAGACTTCACATGCTCTTCAGTTCTTGGAGGTAAATGAGATTCTTCTAGAGACCTTATTCAAAAACCATATCTAGACAAATAGAAGAACTCTTCCAAAATCCCCAATGGTTTTACTTTGAAAACCCCTTTCATCCAGACAGGCCTCTATGGTTCTTACGAGTATTCCTGATCCCACTCAGCTTAACCCCTCCCTTCCAACTGCAATCTGACTCTTTAGTGTAGATTCAGATATACACTCCCCAAACAAATTCCCTCAGATGGAACAATATCATTAACCTATCAGAGGCACGCCTCCTTGGAAACAATCTTCCCTTTCCTTCTGGAAATCCTAGAGACATATACAGAGTAGCTAGTTACTGAAATAATCCACAAAGAGAAGCATATCACAGGCTGAGACTCACCAACATATGAACTACAAGATAAATAAGCCTTAGTCTCCCCCACCATAATTGACAAAGGGGCTCTGCTGTATAATTTGATAGTTGAGAGCATAAGCTCTGAAATCAAACGTATCTAGGTGCCAAGCTTGTTGGCTCTTGTATTACTCATTATGTAACCACAAGCAAGTTACTTAATCTCTTTGCAATTCAGTTTCAACCGCTGTAAAGCAAAACATGATTATATTTACCAGGCAGCATGACTGTGATGATTAAAATATGTGAAATGTATACATTGAGCACTTAATCATTAATAATTATTAACAGTTACGACACCCATCCTACTGATTATACGAAATAAATTAACATATACAGTAAGTGTTTTAAACAAAAAAAATATCCCTGGAATCTCATCAAAAGCACCACACTTAATACTAATTCTGATGAGTTTTATATGATAGATTTAATGCCTATGAATATAACACTAGGCAACCAAAATAACTCAGAAGTTCAGGAGAATGAAAATAACACAGAGTATTATTTTGAATTCCCAGGTACACCACTCACTAGCCATGTTAACTATGAATAAGTAACAACCTCTCTGAACTTATGCCTTATATAAAAAGCATAGAAACATCTTCTCTGTAGGTAGTTAAAATGAGCTGATGTGCTAAAGGTCTTCCCTCCAATGTGTTTCTAAACACATAGAAATTGAAGACTTAAAATAAAACAGGCCAGGAGCAATGGCTCACACCTGTCACTTTGGGAGGCCAAGGCAGGAGGATCACTTGAGTTCAAGACCAGGCTGGGCAACATAGTGAGCCCTTCTCTCTACAAAAAATTAAAAAATAGTGTGGTGGCACACACCTGTAGTCCTAGAGGCTGAGGTAAAGGATCATGGAGCCCAAGAGTTCAAAATTGCAGTAAGTTATGATCATTCCACTGCACTCCAGCCTGAGCAACACAGCAAAACCCTGTCTCTTAAAAAATAAAAATAAAAATAAAAAAGCATAAACCATAGCACTCAAAATCCAAAAAGAAAAATAGTTCAAGATGCCAAAGCAAGAAAGGAACCCACAGCACTAAGCTTAGAGTTTGCTACCCATTACACCTCAATGAAAGGATGTACTTAAGAAGAAAAATGAGCCCAGAAGAGAAGAGAAGAGAAGGCTAAGAGAAGAAAGGGTAAGCAGGATACTGACAGCTCAATATTTCTGTAAGTCTAAGTAATGCCTATAAATAATTATTATAGTGGCTATAGTAGCAGATTTTAAAAAAAACCTATAAGAGCCAAAACAATCAACAATAACAAAGTATGGGAGAGATAGCTTGGAAAAGGGCAAAATGTTTGAAAATCTTTTTTTTTCTTATTCAGAAAAAGGATAAAGATATTTGGAATTTATTATAAAAATAGAAAATTAAGTGGGCATATACTTTGCCAGCTGGTGGCAGATAGTGGGGAGAAGGGATGAGAGGAAGGATGGGGAGGATAGGAGCTGAACTCAATAAATGAAACAGAAGGAAAGAAAAGAGAAAAAAAGTAGCAAAGGAAAAATATGATGAATAGAAAGCACAAAATAAGAGAGTAGAACTAGGCCACGTGCAGTGGCTCTTGCCTGTAATCCTAGGCACTCTGGGAGCCCGAGACAGGTGGATTGCCTGAGCTCAGGAGTTCAAGACCAGCCTGAGAAAGTGAGACCCCGTTTCTGCTAAAAACACAAAAACTGAGACAGGATCATTTAAGCCCAGGAGTTTGAGGTTGCTGTGAACTATGATGATGCCATGGCACTCTACCCAGGGCAACAGTAAAACTGTCTCAAAAAAAAAAAAAAAAAAAAACTCAGAAAAAGTTCTGACCTACACGTCCTAAAGAATAAATTACAAATGCAAGAGTTTGCCTATGTTCATGTTGAAGTTTCTTTAAAATTACAAACTCAAATTAGATTCTATAAATCTACTGTAAACAATTATAGTAGTGTGTCTTTTCTTATTAAATGTTGTATGTGGGAGGTGACAAAAATTCTGACTTTTTTTTTTTAGAGATATAGGTTCACAGCAAAATTGAGAGGAAGGTACAGAGAGTTTCCATATTCTATACACCCCTGCCTCCACGCATGCACAGGCTTCCCCACTAGTTATCATTTTAATTTCCAAGGATAAACATTTCATATAGATTCAAAGAAGGCACCAGATAAAAGCCTATTTATTTTCACAAATTTTAACTTCCAGAAATTTAAGTTCTGTTATCAGCCATGCTCCATATGTTTATAAATGTTGTTGATTATTTGAGCTACAAGGGGCAATGAATATAAATACATTTAATAATTCTTTACTTTTACTGAACCCACAGAAGGACAGTGAATTATGAGTACCTGAACCAGATTTGTACTTGGTCAGCTTTAAATATTTAAAAACAAATTCTGAAGAAGTGATATGATACTCAATATTTGCTTTAAATTAATTCAGTTTACTATTTGTTTTTGGGCAGGTGAAGTTGCAATAGGATGGGCAATAAATTGATCATTTTTGAAGCTGGGTGACACGTCCACAGGAGTCATGATATTATTCTGTGTAACTGTATATACGTTTTAGTTTTCCATAATAGTTTAAGTTTAAATAACTCCTAAAACAGTAAGGGGTAAAGATCTTAAGTAAGTGGCAAATCTGTCAAACTTGCAATTCAAAAACTGAACTACAAGACCTGCAACAGATTGTGAACTGAGTTTATTTAATGTCACTCAGCCTGTGACTGCTGAGGTTTTTAAATGGCTCTTGTCATGATTATAATAAGATACATGTTTCTCATTAGACATGTTAAAACTATCCAAGTTCAGAAATTAAAAAGAATAAGCAACTCATTGAATTAATTAGCATTTGAAATATGAAAATCTTATCTGGAACAAAGTTCTTTAAATAAAAATGGGCAGATTTTCCCCTAACATGCAGGCACAACACATGCTAATGGGTCAGCCTCATTACATCACACAATGATTACAATCACCTACAAAATTAAAACCCTTAAGACAAGTGCGATATTTGGCACTCAGAGTCAATGAAATGAACTAGTGGTCAGCAGCTCATTATTCTAAAATGAATGTTCCTAACAAACCACATTGGTTCCTTTAAAAAGGGCAGAGGAGGTGGAAAGAAATCTAGTACGTAACATTTAGCCAATTATTTAGGTAACTCCAAACACAGAATTTCTAGGGTGCCTTAATCCTGAGTTTCAGGGATGAAACACTACCTAAGGACACTAATGAAGTAAGAATTTAAAGAGAGTAAGTAGCACAGGCTCTGATGTTTTTATAAACACTTAGCTAGTATCCACTTTTCAGGCTATAAAACAAAATGAGAGGAAGAAAGAATAAAAAAGGCAGTCTAGAGCTCAAAGTCCTAATTTATGGGACATGCTATGACATCAGCAATATTTGGGGGATTTTTTTTTCCTGAAAAAAAATAAACTCTAGCAACTTTGGAAAATAAATATGTAAAAATGTAAAATACCTATAATTCTATTCCCAGCAATAACAAAAGTGGAATGCAGACTGTAACAAATAGTCTAACTGCATTACAAATGAATCATACAACTATAGTGATGAGGGCAGGGAAGAAATAAGCTGACCCATTAACCTCAGAAAAATATTTTATTATAATCAGATACTGAAGGCTAAAGATAAACACTGTATTTTAATTGGTAAATATGCCTCTCTTAGGGGTATGAGTTAACAATTCTTAAAAATACTTTATATGTATATGAGTCTTGAACAAATAAGTAAATACAGTAAGACTTCTATAAGGTGACCACCCAAGGGACTACAACAAATTGATCAACATGTGGAGGTGGTCAGCATAAGGAACTAGGCATACTGTATTGATACCTACATATGAAGCATGTCCAGTCAATGAAAATTAGGTCAATGTAGGGAGGTGGTTAACTATGGAAGTTCTACTGTATGTAACAAATAATAAGAGTTATAACGAGGCAGATAATGAGATTCCTCACTACTGGGGGACAGAAAGGATGAAAAAAAAATCAACCCTATAGAAGTGGGTTGGAATCAAATGTATCATAATAGGTTCATGGTTTCAAATACAAAATACATACATATTAAACTATATATGTTATATATATGAATATACATATACACAGATGGAATATAAAAATGGATATAAATATGTATGTATGTGTGGGTTTCTCTACCTACATATATGTATATATTTTAACTGTGTCTATTGAAAGAGCCCAAAAATAGTGATCTTGGTTTCTAAATATCAATTTCCAATGAAAGGAAGCAAGGCTCCTTAAAGATATGAGTGCTTCTGGAACTATGGTACAGAAAATTCAAAATAAGCCTAAAGTAACTGAGAGCGCTTACACAAAAGAATGAAGGCATGTCAAAAGTGGATAGGAGGCCATGTGCAGGTACTCACACCTATAATCCCAGCACTCTGGGAGACCAAAGCAGGAGGATCACTTGAGTTCAGGAATTCAAGACCAGCCTGAACAAGAGCAAGACCCGCTCACTACTAAAAATAGAAAAAAATTAGCTGAGCACTGTCGTGTGCTCCTATAGTCTCAGCTACTCTGGAGGCTGAGGTAGGAGATCGCTTGACCTCTGAGCTATGATGATGCCACTGCACCCTAGCCCAGGTAAGAAAAAAAAGACTCTGTCTCAGAGGAAAAAAAAAAAGCGCACAGGAGCCAACCTGAAAATGCCTCTAATAGCCAGTTACGAAAATTTGAAAACCAAAATAATGTTACCATTGGAAAATTACCCAAAGAATAAAACAAATACTTATGAGTTCATACAATTATATTAATATAGAATGGGATAAATAAATAAGCAAGGGAGAAAGGATAATTCTTCATTATGGAAATAAAATACAAATTAATAAATGTAAAAGAAAATGAGGGAAATAGAAATCATATCACAGTGATAATCATTACAGGCAGGATTTACCCATGGATGCTAAAAAGTTCATGAACATTTGAGGTAAAATAAGATATTTACAGCCTCCAACCTTTTCTTTCAGTCTTTTTTCTACACAAGCCTCCAAAGCTTTTACTTCTCTGGTTGTGGCAACAAAAGCGGGGACTCAAGACCGAGTCTGTATAGACCCTGAGAACCTGTCCTCTCTGCAATGTACATGTATCGTCTGAGAAATGAGTAGATTTAATAAGAGCCTTACTTTTCATAGTCCCTTCCTCTTCCTCATCATCTGCATTGATCACCATAGTGCCCAGCTGTGATGGCAACGTGTCATCGTGCTCAATCATAGTATTGGCTCCATCACTCATGGTGCTGGCTACTCGGACGGTGCCCATCTCATCGCCCACTGCTCGAACCATCGTGCTAGAATCTAACTCATCCTCCTCCTGTAAAACAACAAAAACTCACATTGGGACTAAGATTTCTTTCTCTACTAGAGTTTTGCAACATAGATCTAAGAAACAGATGTGAATACCCTCGGAATTACAGGGTTATGAGGGCGTCTATAAGTATAAAAGCTACACGTGGAGTATGGCTCCCAGATTCCCAAAAGGGCATGAAGAAACGAGGTCTCAGACCTGAGCATTCTCTCTCCAAAATAAAAAGTTAAAACTGAATAAAAGATAATGTGGTAAAAGAGTGGAATTTAAGTGTTTTTGGGAGCAGAGACCCAGAAAGCCTTTGACATGCCTTGCTCCAGGTTAGGTCACAGTCACTCAAGACTCCAACTCCAGGCTCATCCATCATCTCCTACTCATCTTACCTGGCCTGGCAATCATGTAATAACAAGCATCAATGCATGCGGCCCACAGCAGTGCCTGCCACTCACTGAGTTTTCCTCATCGTCCTGGTCCACTTCCCGATGCTGGGCTTCCTGGCGTTTCAATTTCACATCCATGGCTTCATTAATTAAGTCTCGCAGTATTGACACTCCTTTGGCACTCTTGACAAATGGGTGCTTAAACAAAAAGGTGGAAAACACTGGACACAGTTTATATGACAACAGTGCCTGACCATAGAGGATACTTGATAACATCTGTGGAATTAATCAGTAAATCTAATCTTTCTCTTTATGCTTCAGACAATAGCTAAACCACCCACTTTACAACTCTGAGCAGATACACATTCAAGCTTTGCCCACTTTTTAGCTTGGCTGGAATGCCTATGCTATTCTCTGTCAAATCTAGAAAACATCAATAGGGTGTATCACCCTCTAGACCAGTGATTTTCAACCACCGTAAGGATCTTAGGTATGCCGTGAAAATTATTACTTTTTAATTTTTTAAAATTTCTTTGCTTATTTTTTGTTTTTTTCTTTGCTTTTTGTTGTTGTGTTATTCAGACAGTTCCACCCTATGCCCCGAACAGAGTGCAATGGTGTTATAGCTCACTGCAACCTCAGACTAGGTGTGTGGAAATCCCGATGCCTCAGCCTCCAGAAGCCACTGGGATTATAGGCACTTGCTGTGGTGCCCGGCTGTTTTTTTTTTTTTTTAAATGAGTCAGGGTTTCACTGTCACTCAGGCAAGTCTCTAACTCCTGAGCTCAAGTAATTCTCCCTCCTCAAGTCTCCCACAGTACTGGGATTACAGGAGTGAGCCACCACGCCCAGCTGCTGCGAAAATTTTTAAAGATCATTAATTAAATTACTTTGAAAAGAAGGCAAAGTATATATATATACTACTCTTTTTTTGATCAACATAATTTATGTGTGCCACAGAAGTTTAATTATAGGTTCAAGTGTGCCGAGATAAAAAAAAAAGGTTGAAAACATTGCTCTAGACAAAGTTCTGTAAACATGTTGAGAGCACGTTGCAATTGTCACAATATCTAGAGAGACAAATGGCATGAGACAGGAGGTAGTGACCCTAGCAATCCTGCAAAATGTTAAACTGTCCCACAAAGCAATGAACTATGGCACATTCTGCACAGATTTAAAATATCTCAGACTGTATGTGCACTTTAGGAGGTAATTCCAAATTTTTTTTTTTTTTCAAGAGATACACAAAAAGGCCAGTGATTGGGGAAGCAAATTTGGAGGAAGAGTTTAATGTAATAAAGACATTGTTTAGAAATGATTGAACAGGCTGGGCATGGCTATAATCCTGGCACTCTGGGAGGCTGAAGCGGGAGGATCACTTGAACTCAAGAGTTCAACACCAGCCGGAGCAAAATCAAGACCAAGACCCCAGCTCTACTAAAAAGAGAAAAACTTAGGCCCGTGTGCTGGAATGTACTTGTAGTTTCAGCCACTGGGAAGGCTGAGGCAGGAGGATGGCTTTAGCCTGAGAGTTTGAGGTTGCAATGAGCTATGATGATACCACCACACTCTAGCCAGGGTGACAGAATGAGACTCATATCTCCAAAAAGAGAGAGAAAAAAAGAAATCACTGAATAATTTATCTCACTTATTCTGTTCCATGTCCTATAGCATTTCCATTCCAGAAAAGTAATGAGAGTTTTAACATACATATATGTTGGTTATGGAAAGGAAGCACTGGCCAGGCCCAACAGTAATAACAGGTACTTATCAAGTCCACGGCATACTACCTGCAATACGTGTAAAGCATTTCTCCAAGTTGCATGTTATATCACTTAATCATTACACCATATGATGCAGGTACTTTATCCTTACTTTAAGATAAGAAAATTAGAAAAACAGAGAGGTTAAGTTACTTGTCCAAAGTCACAAAGCTAGTAAATAGGGAGCCAGGATTCAAACCTGGCCAGTCTGACTTCAGAATGCAAACTCCTAAACACTAAGCATACTGCCTGCCAAAGCTCACCCACTCTTCAAGACCCAGGCATAGAAGCTACCTCCTCCATGAAAGCACTCCTAGCCTCTCCACAGTGGCCTCCTCCTATCCTGACCTACAACAGCACTCACCAGTGATCTCAATTCACTGGCAGAAATCCAATTGGCAGAATGGATAGACTTGATGGCACACCTGCTCTGCAATCAGAAAGACCCAGATTCTAATGTTGGTTCTGCTATACGCCAGCTGAGTGACTCCAAATGAGTTAACCTCCCTAACCTCCATTTTCTCGACTATAAAACTGTAATAATACCCAGGTTTCACAAGATCTATGTGATCATTACATGGCATAACACATGCAAAGCATGTGGCATACAGCGAGTGCTCACAAAACATCAATTCCCTTTCTCTAATCCCATACAGCCCTGTAAGTTCTTGTACTGCTGTCTTGTCCAATGATTTAACATTCTTTTCTATTCAAATACATCCAAAGCTCCCCAGAGACAGAGAACGTCTTATACTTCTTTCCTGCTTGCTACCTCCAGGTAGGTGGTGTAATAGCATTTTCCAGTCAGCATGTGAATGAAATGGAGAGAAGCAGCATCACAGGGTGATTCATACCTGCAGGAGCTGAGTGGCGGTGGCTCTCTGGTCAGGGCTCTTCACAAGACACTGCCTCACAAAATCCGTGAAGTTATCTGACCACAGCTCTGGCTTTCGGAATGTGGGAGGAGGGTTTGTAGGAATCATGAATATTGCCTAGTTAAAATAAATGAAGGAACAAACAAAAAAAGATTTGGTAAAATAAAAGTGAAGCTCCGATGAAAAATTTATATCTAGAATTACATTTGAAGCTTGGTAAAATGATTTTTCACTTCTCCAAATCTCAACAAAAGTCTGAGCATTTCAAAGTAGAAAGCATGACAATTAAAGAACCTGATATGCTTCTCTCCCTCTTTCCTTCTCTCATATGGGGTCTTCGCCCCTAAATCTCACATTAATTAAGCTTTCTGCTTTTTTTGCTAACTACAGTACACTGCCTTTCAAAGTGGAAAGGTCCAAGAGTGTCCATATCCTAAAAATAATCTCACCCCTATAGTTGTCAAATTTCCCTCCACTTTAAAAGTCACAACCAGGGGGCGGTGCTTGCGGCTCAAAGGAGTAGGGAGCCGGCCCCATATGCCAGAGGTGGTAGGTTCAAACCCAGCCCTGGCCAAAACCTGTAAAGAAAAAAAAAAAAAAAAAAAGTCAAAACCAGGCACTGTGGGAGGCTAAGGTGGGAAGACTGCTTAAGCTTAAGAGTTTGAGACTTGTCTGAGCAAGAGAGAGACCCCAATTCATGAAAAAAAGGAAAAACTCAGCTGGGTGCTGCAGTGAGCACCTGTAATCACAGCAGTTTCAGAAGGCTGAGGCAGCAGGATGCCCATAGCCCGAGTCTGAGGTTGCAGTGAGCTACGATGCCACTGCCCTCTGCTCAGGGCATAGGGTAGAACTCTTGTCTCAACCAAAAAAGAAAAAAAAAATTACAACCAGGCTGTGCACAGTGCCTCATGTCTGTAATTCCAGCACCTCGGGAGATTGAGGTGGGAGGATTGCTTGAGACCAGGAATTTAAGACCAGCCTGGGCAACACAGGAAGACCCCCATCTCTATAAAATAAAAAGAATCTTTTTTGAATATTAAAAAAGTACAAAAAATTCACAACCACTCCCAGGTGTCACCAGTAATGAGGTCATCAACCAGAAATCCCTAAAATCTTCAAGTAGTCATTAACCTCCAAAGCCAAGCCAAATCAACAATAAAAAATTTGTAATTGGCCTACTACATTACAGTTAAATTTTCTTATTTCAAACAATAAGACTATTACTTATGGCATTTCTAATAAAAAGAATAATGGTTTTTGTAAAAATAAAAAAAACTTTTTTTTTTCCAGGGTAACAGAGATTTTATTTAGGAAGAACAGAGAAAGTTTAGAGCACTTACAATGTTTAGAGCACCTTCAAAGAGAGTTGAAGTGAGTCCCTCTACAATAAAACTCTTTACAATAAGCAGCTTAAATTATATTCTTTGTATCTCACATATAACCAGTAAATCTCCTCTACTCTCTCCCCTCCAAAAAGAGGGGGAGCACATGAATACTTTCAAAAAACTGTTAAGTCTTTTAGTAGGAGAACGAATTAATCAGAGAAGAGGAGGAGCCAGGGTTGGGAGGGATAGAGAGGACTATGGGGCCTCTGAGGAAGGCAGGGGTGGCCTTACAGTGCTATGATGAGGGCCTCCATGGGCAGGTAAAGCCTGAGCACCCCTTATGGTGTCAATACTGAGGACGTTTCACTGGAGATGCAGACTATGGGCCCTTAACCTATCTAGAAGTTAATAGAAACTGGAGAGCACAGAGCCTCCTGATAAAGAGTCTGGGGATCCACAAACCGGAACCTACAGATTCAGATACCTACAGGACGGCTGGACATGGTGGCTCATGCCTGTATTCCTAACACTCTGGGAGAATGAGGTGGGTGGATTGTCTGAGCTCAGGAGTTCAAGACTAGCCTGAGCAAGAGCGAGACTCTGTCTCTAAAAACAGCCAGGTGTTGTGGGCGCCTATAGTCCCAGCTACTTAGGAGGCTGAAGCAAGAGGATCACCAGAGCCCAAGAGTTTGAGGGTGCCATGAAGCTGTGACCCCATGGCACTCTACCAAGGGCAAGAAAATGAGATTCTGTCTAAAAAAAAAAAACATCAAAAACCTACAGCAACTAGGCAGGAAAAAGAAAACTAACAAACTAGGTTGGCTTTTAGTAACTTGACTTCAAAAACAATAGTTTGCTTTCCTTTTAAGACTATTACAAGAAAATATTAGAGAAAATTAGGGAAAATATTAGAGAAAACACTAATAAGTGGTAACACTTATTGACACAACGGGAAATCATGGATAAAGTGGAAAGCTCAGGCCCTATATAAAAGAGACAACCGATACTCAGCTCCAGCTATTGTCATCATGTTAAACATGATGCCTAAGGGCACTGCCCATAGCTCAGTGGGTAGGGTGAGGACCAGGCTGGCGGGTGTGGCAGGCACCTATAGTCCCAGCTACTTGGGAGGGTGAGGTAAAAGAATTGCTTAAGCCCAAGAGTTTGAGGTTGCTGTGAGCTGTGACACCATAGCCCTCTACTGAGGGCGACAAAGTGAGACTCTGTCTCAAAAAAAAAAAAAAAAAAAACCCACAAAGGGGCCGCGCCGTTGGCGCAGTGAGTAGGGCCCCAGTCCCAAAAATAAAGGGTGGCCGGTTCAAAACCAGCCCCTGCCAAACTGCAACAACAACAACAACAACAACAACAACAACAAAATAGCCAGGCGTTGTGGCAGGCGCCTGTAGTCCCAGCTACTCGGGAGGCTGAGATAAGAGAATCGCCTAAGCCCAAGAGCTGGAGGTTGCTGTGAGCTGTAACACCACAGCACTCTACCGAGGGTGATAAATTGAGACTCTGTCTCTACAAAAAAAAAAAAGCACGATGCCGAAACTACTAAAAGTGTGTGTGTGTGTGTGTGTGTGTGTGTGTGTGTGTTGTACAAGTCAAACATTTCTATGGCCTACATCCTGCCAGAGGGTTATCACTACATATCTCTGGACCACAGAGGGGTAGATCAGACTTAAATTAGTGACTCCAACTAGAGTCAGCGGTAGTGTACCATCTACAATGATACCACTTACCCACAATTAATTCACTTATTCTTTGAAACCTAAGCAAGCAAACCACAGAACTAACTTTCCAATGATGATCAGTAAGTAAACATTCCATTGGCTTTCTGTCCATTTCCTTACCCTCATTGGATGGATATCAGCATATGGGGGTTTCCCTTCAGCCATTTCTATGGCAGTTATTCCCAGAGACCAGATGTCTGCTACACAGTTGTACCCAATTTCCTGAATCACTTCTGGAGCCATCCAAAATGGTGTTCCTATCACTGTATTCCGCTTGGCCATGGTATCCTAAAACAGGAAGGGGAGAGAGCAGCACTAACCTTTAAAACTACTAGGAAAAAGAGAATTTTCAATAATAAAACATGTCTTGTACTTGAAATACACATAAAAGCTATATTAAAGGGATCAAGAAAGTCATGGAAGAAATTTGAATGACAAAGAAATACAAAAAGATTCTCAATTATTAAAACAGACCCTAAGATTGAAAATTTCTTTTTTTTTTTTAGGGAATTTTTATATAAATATGATTACAAAAGCATATCTATAATCTTACAATTCAATTTAGATCAAGGGTTGGAAATAAAACAGATTTGTATATACCAAATGATCTTATCCATAGTGATAAAATTTCTTTAATAACCAGTAAAGATAATAGTATAGAAAATCATATGCTGAAATCCAATGTTACTGCAGTATAAATTGGTATAAGTTTTTAGCAGGCAAATTAGCAATATTTGATAGACTTTCAAATGTCTATATCCTTTGATCCAAATATTTCTAGGAACTTTTCTTATGTGCAAGTGCTAGAACACACATGCACAAGGATTGCAGAAATGTTTGCAGTGGGGAGGGGGAGAAAAGGGAAACAATTCAAACAACCACCAAAAGGCGCTAAGTTAATATAATAACTATCCATACACTGAAACACCACATTAAAAAGAAAAGAAGAAGATATATATACCTTTATCCAGCGCGGAAAAAAATGTACAAGAGGGCCAAATGCAGCGGCTCACACCTGTAATCCTAGCACTCTGGGAGGCCAAGGCAGGTGGATCGCTTGAGCTCAGGAGTTGGAGACCAGCCTGAGTAAGAGTTAGATCCCCACCTCTAAAAAAATATCTGGGTGTTGGGGTGGGCGCCTATAGTCCCAGCTACTCAGGAGGTTGAAGCAAGAGAATTGCTTGAGCCCAGGAGTTTGAGGTTGCTGTGAGTTATGACAGCACAGTACTCCACTGGGGCAAGAAAAGTGAGACTGTGTCTCAAAAAAAAAAAAAAAAACCAAAAAAAGAAGCACAAGAGATATTTTAAAGAAAAAAAATTAGATTGGAAAATGATCTATAATATGGCACTGCTTTTGTAAAAGGAAAACACATACAATAATGACCATAACAATAATAAAATAATAACCAATAATAAGAAATGCTATTAGATCATAGCAAAAAATATCTGGGACAATATATCCCAACTATTAATAACTATTATAACTAGTTATATCTAGAAGGCAGAATCACTAAAAACTTTTACTTTTCCTATCCTGTATATTTCCATAAATATTCTGATGGGTTATATAAGCATATCTTAAATATGCAATCAAATTTATTTTTATAGGTATATAAAAAGTCTTAGTTTGGGAATTAAAGAAGAATATGTGAATATAGCACACATTATGGCAAATAACCACTTGCACAGTTTCCTAAAATGGCATGGCCCTACTAAAAGAGAACTTTCCTACAGTTCCTGTATATTAAGAAGAGGATTTTTAAACAGAACTAAATATGCAAAAGGACTTCTCATCATCATTGCGAATGTTCCCTCTGAAATATCTATAACTTAGATTATGCCAGTCAGGAGCAAATAGCAGGTAGATTGGTATTACTCTGTCAGTCATATGTAAAAAATTAACACAGAAACTAACTTACTGCTTAGTCATTTCCTCAACTCTAAACATTCAAATTTGCAGGGATATTTTCAAAGGGTGGTAGTCAAAAATTGTTTTCACTGGATTATTTCAATTAGAAATGGCTACTTGGAAGGCTAAGTATTTTTTTAATTAATGAAGTAATGAGCAGACAATAACCCCAACTTGATCTATGTTACAGTTATGTTAGTACAACAGCGTAGCAACAAAAAATATTAAGTCCAGAAACAGACTGGCATATGTACATATACATACAGTCATTTCTATATGCCACATATCATTAAAATGTCATTCAAGAGCAAAAGACAGATTATGCAAAACAAAACAAAACAAAAAAATACTGAGCATCTATCTAGTCATTTGTAAAACCACACTTAAATTTTTACCTCATACTTTCACCAAAATAAGTCCAAACAGGTTGAAACTTTAAATTTAAAAAACAAAACCTAGCTAGGCACAGAGGCTCACACCTGTAATCCCAGAACTCTGGGAAGCTGAGATGGGTGAATCACTTGAGGCCAGGGGTTCATTCAAGCCCAACCTAGATAACACATGAAGACCCCATTCCTGCAAAAAATGTTCTTAAACATTTAGCCAGTTGTTGTGTTCTCACCTAACAGATATAATGTAGGGGTATATGGCACACCTTCTTGGTGAAGGGCACAATCACCTAACAAATGCAAACAGAGTAACCTAATCATCGGTACCCTCATATTAATCTGAAAAAAAAAAAAAAAAAAAAAAAAAAAAAATGAGTTGGGCCTGGTGGCACATGCCTGTAGTCCCAGCTACTGGGGAGGCTGAGGTGAAAGAATCGCTTGAGCCCAGAAGTTTGACGTTGCGGTGAGCTGTGATCAAGCAATACATTCCACCCTGAGTGACACTACAGAGCAAGACCCTGTCTCTACAAAAAAAAAAAGAAAAAAATTATGAATTAAAAAAAAATTTTAAACCACACTGAAACATGTCTCAAAGTGAGTGCTAAGAAAGAAAGCATAGATGAATAGCTCTATAATGCTGGAGTAGGAAAGGACTTTTTAAGCATGATATCAATGACAGAAACCATTAAATACAAGATAGATGGATTTTTTTCTATATAAAATTTGGAAACTTTTGTAGTATCTTAAAAAAAATCAAAATTAAAAGACAACTAACAAATTAGGAAAAGATACTTCAACATAAATAACAAAGGATTAATCCTTTTAACGATGTTTTTTCAATTCTGGTTTATCTTTTTTAACAGATTTTGTTAAAGGTCCAGCACTTAATTAGAAAAACTGACAAGGCTCACGGGTTCAAGACAAGCTAAGCCAGAGTGAGACTCGTCTCTAAAAACAGCCAGGTGTTGTGGTGGACACCTATAGTCCCAGCTACTCGGAAGGCTGAAGTAAGAGAATCGCTTAAGCCCAAGAGTTCGAGGTTGCTGTGAACTATGATGCTATGACACTCTACTGAGGGCAGCAAAGTGAGACTCTGTCTCAAACAAAAAAAAAAAAAAAGAAAAGACAAATAAGATGAAAAGTTCATATACAAAAGAATAATTATAAATGGCCAACAATCGAATATAAAAATTGTTTTCAAATGGCAAGGAAAATACAATTTGTTATTCATATAGTATTGGCAAATATAAAGGTTCATTCGCACACCGCAGTTGAAAAGCAGAAATCATTCCCTTCTAAGAAGCACCTTGGAATATGCATCAAAAGGCTCAAAATTGCATGTATTTCCTAACCCAGTTCCAATATAAAGTAATTACCTTAAAAACATTTTTTTCTAAATAAATGAAGTAATCATTCTAAGGAAATACTACTTAAGGAATGTTGAAAAGTTTAGATGCAAAAATGTTTACCATAAAGTTTATGTTCATGGATGGCAGGAAAACTATAAGCAACCTAAATAGGTACCCAATGTCCAACTATATGAAATTAATAAAGCATGATAATCCATACAATGAAATACCAATGTTGCCATCAGAAATAATATTACAGATTTCTGGGTAAAGATGACATTGACCAAGTACATTTTACTTTTCCTCCCTCTGGGCTGGGCGCAATGTCTCATGCCTGTAATCCTATCATTCTGGGAGGCCAAGGAGGGAGGATTCCTTGAGCTCAGGAGTTCAAGACTAGCCTAAGCAAGAGAGAGACCACTGTCTTTACTAAAAAAAAAAAAAAATTAGCTGAGTATCGTCGTGGGCACCTGTAGTCCCAGCTACTCAGGAGGCTGAGACAGGAGGATCACTGGAACCCAGGAATTTGAGGTTGCTGTGAGCTAGGCTGGGAAACAGAGTGAAACTCTGTCTCAAAAAAATAAAATAAAATAAAAATAAAAATCCTTTTCCTCCCCCTGGAAACCCATTAATAAGATACTAACATGATTTTTTTTTAAAGGAACAAATCCACAAGAACAAAAAGAAGAAGAAACCAGAGACAAGGGGTCACATATTATATAATCCTATTTATATGAAATATTAAGAATAGGTAAATCTATAGAGACAAAAGGTAGATTAGAAGTTACTGGAGCTGGAAAGAGGACAGGACGGGGAGTGACTGCTAAAGGGTTCAGTGTTATTTTGGTGATGATGAAAATGTTCTGGAATTAGAAAGTCTTGATAGTTGCACAGTTTTGTGAATACACTAAAAATACTGAATTGCATACATTAAAAGGGAAGAAAAATTCTGCAAGCATTATAGCAATAAGAACATCATAAGTAATTTTAGTAATTATAGTAATAAGAACATCATAAGTAATCAACCAATCACTAAAATTATAACTAAACATAATGAACATTCTTAATTTTAACATTGTATTTTTTTGTACCCCACAAGAGGATGTATTTTTCAATGTAATTTCCTTATTAAGATTGTAGTTAAGATAACATTGGTACTGTTTACTTACTGTACTAACAACAAAATCATAATACTGAATAAGCTTCTGATTTTTTTAAAATATCAAAGCAATTTCTGTGCTGTTATAGTACCTGTGAGATTCCCTAACATGTCCTAGATAGATTTATAATGAAAAATAAAAATTTTTCATAATGTCAATTCTAAACAAATACATATATTCATTCTACCACCCATGTAAAAAACCATTTGATATATAATACTGTTGTAAATCTTAGAGTATACCTGTTCAGAACTGTTTGTTATATATACTTTCACACATAGCTTATGTATTTTATAAAATCAGATAATTCTAGACTTCCTGTTTTGAAAACAAGTTTTTTTTTTTTCCTCTTTTCACTGTGGTGTGCTAGTAAGGTAGAAGGAGAATAAAGAGACTATATTCTAGAACCAAATAAGAGTGTTTCTAGCACGGTAACTATAAAGTACCACCTGGAAGGTGAATGAGATGATGTTCTGTCTCATTCAAGGAAACTTTTCTTCCTTAAAAAATATGCTAATATAGTCCAATAGAGTAGAGTAGTCTATCATTTCTTTTTTTAGTTTTCATCTTTATAAAAGTTAAAAAGAAGTTAAACTATGTAACCTGAATCCCAAGAAAGGATCTAAAACAGTGCTTTTCAACCTTCCAAATTCTGCAGCCCTTTAATACAGTTCCTTTGGGTGGTGACCCACAGGTTGAGAACCGCTGATCTAAACAAGCTCTTCTGTCACCTATTGGTAGGTTCTACAATTTTTTTTACTACCAAAGTGTTATATTTTTTAAAAAGATAAACAAAAGGAATTGCTCCTCAGTCAGCACAGAAATGAAAGTTATCAATACAAGTGACATTTTTACTTACTGTAAGTTGACCTGCCACCCCAAAATCAGCAAGCTTTGCATGTCCTTCTGTATTTAGCAAAATATTTCCTGCCTTGATATCTCGATGTATTTTTCTCATAAAATGAAGGTATTCTAGTCCCTTAAGAGTTGACTGCAATATTGTAGCTATTTCATCTTCTGTTAACTGAAAGAAGAATAAGCAGCTCAAATTCTACCAGTTTACATCAACATGATAGGAAAAGGAGGAAAAACTAGCTCCAAACCCCTTTCTTAAATATAAATAGATTTTATTCAACCTGTGAATAGCAATTGACTGCTTATACCATCAATACACTGACCACTCCCTAAGTTCTATTTCCAGACTGGATCTCCCCCGCAATCAGATTCATATAGTTGCCCACACAACATCTCCAACTGAATACCTAACAAGCATCATAAGTATAACACGTCAAAATCAAATTGTTTATTCCGACCATCCTACCCCTTTCCCTCCTACCCATCCAACATCCTGTTCCTCCCAACAGTCTTCCCTCTCTTAGTAAAAGTTAACTTCATTCTTTTAGTTGCTCTGGCCCAAAACCTTGACTCTTCCCTGTCTTTAAAGTATATGTAACCACCCTGGTCCAAGTTGCCATCATACGCTGCCTGAACTATTCTAATCATCTTCCAAATGGTTTCACTGCACCTACCCTTGACTCTCCACAATGTATTTTCCACATAGCAGCCACCATGAACTTTTTAAAATGTAAGCCAAATCTGTTCAAAACCTTCCTGAGTCACTTAAAAGCCAGTCCTCACCAAGGCCTTACACATGATACCTGGTACCCGGCTAACTTCATCTTCTGCCACTCTCTACCTTGCTCATTCTGCCCCAGCCATGCGGGCTTCCTTGCTATCCTTGGACATCCCCAAGCACACTCCCCTTTATAGGTCTTGCCAGTGGCCTGGTCTCTATACCTACGATGCTCTTCATCCACTTCTTTACAATTTGCTTTCTTACTTTGCTGTCTATGCCTAAATGTCGCCTCTTCAGAAATTCAGTGGCCTTCCCTGCTCCATTTCTAAATCATTCTGTTCCTTTATCTTATTTGTCACTGCAGCATTATCACCAGTTGACATATTACAAATTATTTATGTACCCATTTATGTGAACTCTTCCCTGTTAGAAACATGAGCTCTGTTAAAAATGTCTTTGATTCATTTACTTTTATATCCCTAACACCAATAAAACTACCTGGCACATAGTAGGTGCTAAAAAAATATTTGCAGGTATCAAATTAATATTTGAAGCCTATTTGTGTTTGATTAGGCTAACACACCAACTCTGAATAATGTAAACAAAGAAAAGCAGATAGTATATGGATACTCCAAAAGTCATAACTGAGTTTTAAAACACCACATCTTATATTTTGCATAATACCCCACAATTTACAAAGCACATTTACCTATTTAAATTAATTTTCACAACTTTTATATATGTAATATGGGTATCATTATTCTTATTTTTCTTATCAAGACAAAAAACTTAAGCACTAACATTTCCCCCAGTCCTGCTCTCATCCACCCACAATCTACATAGGCGCCAGAGTTTTCTTTTTAAAACATTTACCAGATGATTCTTATACTTTCTTAGAATCCAACAATGGTTTCCTGTCTTCCCTGTAATAAAATCTAAACTCATTCCCATGGCCTACAATGCCCAACATAGTCTAGCCCTGACATGAAAGAGTAAAGAGGGGAAAGAATCACTCGGTCTGAACCGGGGCAGAGGAAATCTGACAGACATCTCTGCAAATACTGTAGCAGGAGAATGCAAATGAATAACAGGCCTAAGAGACTAGGTCAGGGGCACTGTTCTAGTAGGTAAACTTACCGTTTTACTTCGTAATCGAATGATATCAGACACAGAACCAGCCCCACAATACTCCATGACAATCCACAAGTCTGTGTTCTTAAAATAACTGCCATAATATTTGACAACATGTGGGCTAGAGAGAAAGTGAGAGACAATATAAATTAATAGAAACAGCCTTAAAACATCTCTATTCACACTATTAAATATATAAAAATGAATCCCTTATCTCAAAAGATCATTGTTAAGGTTAAAATGGGCAACCTCCTGATAAGAATGTACAATGGTATAGCTTTTTTAGAGGACGATAGCAAACGGGTAAAAAATAGGTGGGTCCTTTAACCAGCATTTCCAAGTCTACAATTTATCCTCAGAAAAGAATTATAAGTGTTCAGAAAGAAACAGTTACCATCACAGTTCTGTTGATAAAAGTCCCAATTTAGATACCATCTAAAGGTCCATTTAACATTAGGAAGTTTATTTAAAAAATAAGATAAAGCCTTGTGGCTCATGCCTGTAATCCTAGCCCTCTGGGGGCCAAGGTGGGTAGATCACTTAAGCTCAGGAGTTCAAGACCAGCCTGAGCAAGAGCAAGACCCTGGCTCTAAAAACAGCCGGAACTCGTAGCTACTCGGGAAGCTGAGGCAAGAGAATCGCTTCAGCCTGAGAGTTTGAAGTTGCTGTGAGCTATGACGCCACAGTACTCCACCAAGGGTGGCAAAGTGAGACTCTGCCCCCTTCCAAAAAAAATATAGCCATGTAATGGAATATAACAGACCCATGAAAAGTGTTATAAAGGGATATTTAATAACATGAGAAGACAGCCTGTTTACATAAAAAGAAAAACAAGCTACAGAATAGTAAGCCAAGTAAAACTCCAAAAAGAGATAAGGAAAGGTCCGCATAACAAGAAGCATTTCTCCATAGGGAAAAGCAACGTTTTTCTTTTCATCTACATTTTTCTAAGAAGTCATTATGTAGCTTATAGAAAAATACACACACACACACACACACACACACACACACACACAGTGATCTAGTATAAAGAAAAAATGTTCACGATCACACCTGGAATTTTAGGTCTCAAGCTTGAGGAGAGATAATAAACCTAAAATTTCAGAGAAAAATCAAAATGAAATAATCTTCCTGTCCTCTAAGAGGTACCAGTTTTATCTGGCTAGACAGTTATCAAGGCCAAATAAAGATGCGTAACAGCTGAAAAAGCTAAAACCAAATCCACTTCACTAACTCAGAATTTCAAACATCCTTCCATTCTTGGGAAAAATGCCAAAGACAAGAAGAAAACACACACACAAAGAAAATTAATGGAGAAAGGATGAGTTAGTCTCTAAGGTAAAGATCACTACATCTGCTCTCCTTTCCCTAAAATCATGTAGTACAGTATTTACAGGAATTAAATCTGCAGGCAATTACTATCATGTATTTAATGTTGGAACATGTTCTATGTAGTCCTGCATTGCAGGCTAGATTTTCCTATACATATATATACCTAGCCTGTCCAGGCAGCCTAAAAACTCCCACAGCACAAGAACTCTGTTGTGTATTTCGCTGTACTCCTCAGAGTACTTAGTACAGAGGGGGCTCTTCAAAATATCTCTTCTTTACTTAAGTCTCTAAGTCTTAGAGAGATTTCTACAACCTGTTTGGACACGGCTCCTGCGTAGTCTATCAAAAGTTGCTAAGTCAGCTCGGAGTCCATAGCACAGTAGTTACGGCACCAGCCACATACACCCAGGCTGGCAGGTTCGAACCTGGCCCGGGCCAGCTAAACAATGACAACTGCAACAAAAATATAGTCGAGCATTGTGGCTGGCACCTATAGTCCCAGTGACTTGGGAGCCTGAGGCAAGAGAATCAATCGTTTAAGCCCAAGAGTTTGAGGACGCTGTGAGCTGTGATGCCACGACACTCTACCCAGGGTGACATAGTGAGACTCTGTCTCAAAAAAAAAAAAAAAAAAAAAAGTGGCTAAGTCCCAATTTGCCAACTGGAAAGAACTTCTGTTATGTATCTTACAGAGGAAGAAAAAGAAAACTGTCACCTTAATCTGATCAATTCTAATCAAGAAAAATGGGAGTTTCATCTAATAGATAGTAACCATACAAAGTGAAAGAAAAAAGTGGGGCAGAGCAGGAAGGAGAAGAGAAATGGCTGCATTCTCAAGTCTGTTAGACTTAAAGGCTCCTGGACAAATTTCCTGCTAGGTAGCCCCACCTGCCCCAAAGTTGAAGTCTTATAAATCGGAGGTACTAAGTTGACCTGCTCACCAAAAAAGTTTTTCAAAAGAATGAATGCAGCCTCAACTGCAAGCATTTCTCGCCCCTAGGTCCCCTAAATGCTTGGAGCTGGTATTGCCCCAAACTTTGTTTCCTCTCTAATCTAAATAGTGCTAGAGAAGCTTGCTCCATCACTGTGACCAACCCATATTGTCACAGAATTTCAGAGCAAACCACGTGCTTTTGTGTGGTCGCCTTTTGGCCTGACTTCCTGCTTACAGCATTTAACAAATCTTAGTTCCTCAAAAATAAAATACTTAACTACGCTTAGCTTGAATAATTATTTTAATGCCAAGAAATAATAATGCATAAATAAATATTCTCTTTTATAGATCTATCTAATACTAATACTGTAAAGTTTCTAGAGATAAAAAGTATTTGAATTTTCTCTCCTATTCTCTCCTAAGATGTTTTCGCAATAGGAAGTAAAAGAGATCATTATCAAAAAAAAAAAAAAAAAAAGCACCACCTTCTGTCTCTTCTTCCTAGTTTCTAAAAGGGCTTACTGAAAAAAAAATAAAAAATATATGCAGAAATAGAAACTATAGAATTTAGCTATGAAAACATGTAAACTTTTTCACATTTTTTTCTGAAAAGAACATGCATAGTGATTACATTAAACTCTTCCTTCTGCAAAATATCTAAGTAAATACATCTGTAGGTGTTAAACTCTAAAGAATCACAGCAAATTCAAAACCATGTTGTCTCCAAAGGAAACCCACATGACCTTTACCTATCACACTGCTGCATTATAGAGATTTCTTTGATTATCTCCTGCAGGTCTGATTCCACAGGAACTTGCTTAATAGCAACGATCTGACCCGTCTCTTTATGAATAGCTTTGTATACACTGCCATAGGACCTGTAATTGGAAGAAGGAGACCAAGTCAACTAAGAGATAAGAAGAGGTAAAACACAAGCAACTTAACAGTTTGAATTTATATCCCTAGGTTCCTAATGATATATTAGGTAATATAATATTAACTATAAGTACATAATAACACATTCTCAGCTATACTTGTAAAACTAAGTCCTTTGGGGGAAAAGAAACTGTCAAGAGAATGACCACAAAATGGCATCTAAAAAGCTTTACACTTAAACTTAAATGAGAGTATTAAAATGACATAGTAACACAGTTGCTACCATGCATTAATTATATGGCTGCTATCTACCAGAAACAAGGCACAATCTCAATTCACCTTCATAAAAAAAAAAAAAAAAAAAAAAGAGGAAGAGGCAATTACCCCTATTTTACAAGTAAATACAAAGAGGTTCAGAAAGGTTAACATAATTTGCCCAAGGTCACATAAGTCACAAATAGTCAGTTTAGGACAGAACCTAGATGTTTTTCTGAAAACAAAGCTTGTGTTCTCTCCACATATATACCGGGGTATAATAAGGAAGTAAAGATATTTGTTTTCTTGCATCCACTCTAGTACCACAAGATCTCTCTGTCCTTGTTCCTCTTACTTGAAATAATGCTTAAAATACTATGAAAACTAATTAAAATCTAAACCTCTAATGCTACGATCAGGTGAACACAGCACATACAAATTATTTTTACCTTCTACTTCATATTCCCTTAAAAGCTTAATATGAAATGAAGTTTATGTATTCATTTGATTTGGGGGAAGACTTAGAATTCACAGACATGTTATTAACCTTGTTGTGGCATAATCTTCTCTACTGTAAAATGACAATAATACAAACTACCTTACAAAATGGTTGTGAGGGTCACATGAAATAGCATCCTCACCTTGTACAGATAATATTTATCATTAAAATCTTGGATGGCTGCGAGTAAAATAATACTAAGTAAACCGTCTTTCATATTCCCAAAACACACCTGTAGCTTCATATTGTCTTGGTGGGAAAAAAAAAAAAATTAAGATAACAGCGCCACCTAATACATCAAAATAGAACACCCTAGCTGCCAATATATGCTCAAAAATTGTTTTAAAGTAGCATAAAACCCTTTCTTAGTCTAGCAGAACACATAAAAAATGTCCATCCAATCAGAAACTTTTATGCTTGTAAAACTAGTATGATCTTTAAATATGGCATCAAATGTTTTTGCCAGAAAGAGGCAACTGTTGACCCTGTGTGGATGACCCAAACACTGCTTCTTCCATGCATTAGGTTGTTTCAAAAGTTTTGTCCGTTTTAATGTCATGTGTTTTTGTAGCTCCATATCTCAATAAATATTTATTCTACTGTGTCGTGGTATATACTGATCGATGGAGAATTTTGTACTCTATACATTGATGCTGTTCA
>CAUYPK010126179.1:0-43907 GCA_963574355.1 Loris lydekkerianus
ACAATGAAGGCTGCAACCAAAAAATGGCTAGGCGTTGTGGCGGGCGCCTGTGGTCCCACCTACTTGGGAGGCTGAGGCAAGAGAATCGCTTGAGCCCAGGAGTTGGAGGTTGCTGTGAGCTGTGATGCCACAGCACTCTACTGAGGGCGACATAGGGAGACTCTATCTCAAACAAACAAACAAACAAACCTATCAGATTTATAGATAAAATGCATTATTTGGAAGAAAATTATTTGGAAATAATTTTGCACATTGAACAAAACAATCAATATCCACCAGTGTAAAAAACCCTAAAGTAAAAGCTCACAGCTTTTATAAACAATAACAGAAGACAGAAAACAAAGCAACTAGGTAGCAATCAACATGATGACTGGTACCGTATCTCACATGTCAATATTAAAATTTAATGTATATGGTCTAAATGTACCACTTAAAAGCTACAGATTGGCAGAATGAATTAGAAAACATAACCCAAATATATACTGTTTCCAGGAAACCTATTTAACTTGTAAAGATTCTCATGGATTCTAGGTAAAAGGATAGAAAAATATATTCTATGCAAATAGAAGCCAGAAGTGAGCAGAAGTAACTATCCTTGTGTCAGATAAAATAGACTGTAAATCAACAACAGTAAAAAGAGACAAATATTTCTTTACACAATGATAAAGGAAATAATTCAACAGAAAGTTATAATAATCCTGAATTTATATACACGGAGGCTTACAGATTTATAAAACAAATACTACTAGACTTAAGAAAAGAAATTAACAGCAACACCATAATATCTTGGGACTTCAACATTCTGACAGAATTAGACAGATCACTGAAGGATAAAATCAGCAAACACTTGATGTAAAGTGGACTCTAGAACAAATGGACATTTAACAGACATTTACAGAACACTCCACCCCCCAAACCGCAGAATATACATTCTTCTTATCAACACATAAATATTTTCCAAGCTAGGTCATATATTAGGCCACAACATAAGTCTTAGTATTTAAAAAAAAAAAAAAAAAATTGAAACCATACTGTGTATCTTCTCAGAACACAGTGAAAAAATACTAGAAATTATTTCCAAGAGGAACTCTCAAAACTACACACTCAAATGGAAATTAAACAATCTGCTGCTGAACAATCTTTGGGCCAATGAAAAAATCAAAATGGAAAGTAGATGTTTTGAATTGATCATCAAAAGTGACACAAGCTACAGAAATCTGTGGGATACAGAAAAAGCAGCAATAAAGGTATGCTCATATTACTAAATGGAAACAATAGAGATATAAAAAATGTAGCACTCTAATGTAACAAATCAATAAAAAGAACAAACCAAATCCAAAATCAGCAGAAGAAAATAAGTAACAAAGATCAGAGCAGAACTAAATTAAATGGAAACAAAAATATAAAGGATCAGCAAAACAAAAAATTTGGTTTTTTGAAAAGATACACAAAATTGATAGACCACTAGCTGGATTAGCCATAAATAGAAGAGAAAAGATTTAAAAAATCCCAATCAAAAATAAAAAGGAGACTTCACAACTGATACTACAGAAAGAAAAAAAAAGATCATCTGTGACAACTATGAAAACCTTGATGCACAGAAACTACAATATGTAGAAGAAATAGATAAATTTTTGAAAACGTACAATCTCCCAAGCTTGAATCAAGAAGAAATGGAAATCTTGAAAAGACCAATACAAGCAGTAATATTGAAAGAGTAATAAAATATCTCTTGACAAATCAAAGCCCCAAATCAAACAGATCATAGTTGAATTTTACCAGGCCTACAAAGAGTAACTGGTACATATTCTACTGAAACTGTTTCATAATATCAAGGAATGAATCCTCCCTAACTTCATTCTATGAAGCTAATATTACCAAAGCCTTTTACCAAAGCCTGGAAAGGACACAACGCAAATAAGAAAACTACAGACCATTATCACTCATGATATTGTAGAAAAAACAAAATAGTAGAAACCTGAATCCAACAGCACATCCAAAACATAATTCACCACCATTAAGAGAGTTTCATCAAGGAGATGCAAGGATGGGTCAATATACGAAAGTCAATCAACATGATTCATGGCATAAACAGAAATAAAAACAAAAAACATATGCTCATCTCAATAGATGCAGAAAAAGTCTTTGGTAAAATCCAGCACCCCTTTATGGCACAAATCCTCAACAAAAAAGGCATAGAAGGGATATACCTCAAAATATTATAATAAAAACCATTTGACAAACCTATAACCAATATCCTATTGAATGGGGGAAATTTGGTACATTTCACCTAAGAACTGGAGCAAGAGAAGGGTGCCCACTGTCACCATTTCTATTCAATATGGTACTAGAAGTCTTAGCCAGAGAAGAGGAAGAAAGAAAGAGCCTCCAAATTGGAGAAGAGGTCAAAATATTCCTGTTTGCCACTGATAAGATCTTACATGTAGAAAAGCCTAAAGACTCTTCGATTAATAAATTCAGTAAATTCCTGAACGTTCAAAAATTAGTAACATTTCTATGTACTAACAGCAGTCAAACGGAGAGTCAAATCAAGAACCCAGTACCATTTACAACAGAGGCAAAGAAAGTGAAATACTCAGGAATACACTTAAGCCAGAAGCTGAAATCTCTACAAGAACTATAAACCACTCATGAAGGAAATCACAGATGACACAAACAAATGGAAAAATGATCCATGCTCCTGGATTAGACGAATCTATATTGTTAAAATGTCCAAAGTGATTTTATACATTCAAAGCAATTCCAATCAAAACACCAACATCATTTTTCACAGAAATAGAAAAAGTGATTCTAACTTAAAAAAACAAAAACAAAAACAAACAAACAAAAAAAAACCAAAGAAGAGCCAGACTAGCCTAAGCAGTCTTAAGGAAAAGGAACATTCTGGAGCTGTCACTTTACCAATCTTCAAACATCAAAGATATAGTAACAAAAACATCATGGTACTGGTATAAAGTAGACACATGGATCAATGCATCAGAATAGAGAACCCAGAAATAAACGCAGATAGCTGCAACCAAGTGATTTTTGATAGAACAGACAAAAACATGTACTGGGAAAAAGATACCCCTTTCAATAAATGGTGCTGGGAAAATCAGTAGCCACATTCAGAAGAATGAAACTGAATCCCTATCTCTCACCATATACAAAAGTTACCTCAACATGTATTACCAACTTAACTGTAGACTTAAAACCATAAAATTTCTAAAAGAAAACATGGGAAAAACTCTTCTCAACATTGGTCTAAGCCAGTAATTTTCAACCAATGTGCCGCAACACATTGGTGTGCTGTGAGAGAATCTTAGGTGTGCCGTGAAAAATTTTAAAGGCCATTAATTAAATTATTTTCAAAATCATAGTTGTGTACGTTAATGTGATCATGGGGCACCATACACTAGTTTTATAGACCGTTTGACACATTTTCATCACTCTGGTTAACATAGCTTTGCTGGCATTTTCTTAGTTATTGTGCTAAGACATTTACATTCCACATTTACTAAGTTTCACATATATCCTTGTAAGATGCACCTGCGGTGTGTCCAATAATTTTTATTTGAAAAACCAAGGGCATGGCACATCCAAGATGACTTTAAGGTATAAACTTTCAAAATGTTAAAAAGAGAATTCTTGTACAGAAAGCCCTTGACATTGCCAATAGGTTCTTAGAAACTCTGACTGTGAAACAACAGATAACAAAACTAATTTTTTTCTCACCAATATTATAACAGGGAGCAATGGCAGGCACCTGTATTCCTGTCTACCCAGGATGCTGAGGCAGGAGGATCGCCTGAGCTCAGCAGTTGAAGGTTGCAGGGAGCTGATGATGCCACGACATTGGCATGACAGAGCAAGACTGTGTGTCTCAAAAATCAAACAAACAGAAACATTATAATGAAGTGATGTTGAATGAGGGCCTGCTGTACATCATGTAACTTACCAACCATGGCGTTAAGGACTGATTATACAGATATACAATGAGCACATGCCAACCATATATTTAACAAATTACAAAACGAATCAGCAGACATTGATGGGCACACACATATACAATCAGTGGGGAAAAAAAATGCCAGGGTAAGAGTAAAAAAGTTAAATAAAAACTAGCTAATGGCTTGGAGCCTGTAGCTCAAGAGGCTAAGGTGCCAGCCATATACACCAGAGCTGGCAGGTTCAAATCCAGCCTAGGCCTACCAAACAACAATGACAAGTACAACCAAAAAATAGCCAGGTGTTGTGGCAGGTGCCTGTAGTCCCAGCTACTTGGAACCTGAGACAAGAGAATCCCTTAAGCCTAGGAGCTGGTGGTTGCTGTGAGCTGTGATGCTACGGCACTCTACCCAGGGCGACAGCTTGAGGCTCTGTCTCAAAAAAATAAAAAGAAACTAGCTAATGTCCCATGGGGCATAAAGATCCTAGCTTTGAAGACACTTTTGTTGAACAGAAGGCCCCAGTATAAACCTGTAGCATACTTCGGTGCTACAGAAACACAGCATCTGAATATCCCACAAATCAGGCTGTTGTTTCCTGAAGACCCTAGACGAGCCCAATGCAATGGGTCAGTCACACGATGATCTAGTTTGTTTGGGACAAAGGCACCAATTCAGCTGTTTTTAAAAGAGCACATAAGATGGAATGAACAGAGCCTCATCACTTCATTTTCCTACTTTCTCCTCACATATGCCAAGCACCTGAGTCTTAATTACAAAACGATTTCTAAAATTATTTTTCCCCAAGTATTCAGATCAGAAGGTAAACTCCACCTGCAGGCCGTCACTACCCAAGTTAATTGGAGCATTTTATTTGTAGTGATTCAAAGAAAATGGCCCTATTTCTACAGGTAACTAAGTGAGCTGCAAAAATACACGTGTTCTCAGGCTTATGCATGTGTGAACAAAAGCTACGGTATTTTCTTCTCAGTTCTTAAATAATGATCTGAATTCTACCACCGTAGAAAGAGGCTCCATATTCTTAGGAAATTTTCCAGAAATTTCGATCTAAGAGATCATCTGAGTCCTTGTCCTCAGCTCTTGGCTCCCACCATGCATGAGCAGGTGGGCCTGAACACTCCTTAAATGTTGAAGAGAAGGAGGCAAGAAAGACACAAATGTCCTTTAAAGGGACAATCTAATCATTTGACACTTCTGCAATAGTCCTCTCAGGGCCTTTCTGTTGTTTTTACAGCCCAGCCTAGCTCTCCTTGACCCCTTCTCCTACCCCTCATTCCCCTCTGACCTTGTTTGGATTCTGCCTGCCGCAGTCTCTCAGTTTCCTATCAGGCGGGCTTCCCAGCCCACCCTGGTGCAGGTGTAGCCACATCCCAAAAATTCCCTTGCTCCTCAGCCCCAGATGCTGCCTGCCTGGTCACGTTCACCCTGCCCAGCAGAGCCCACCATCCTAAGGGAGAGGCCACAGCTATTTTGTTCTCTGCACACTGGCACCTAGTACTATACCCAGCCCAAAGGTGATTATTTGTTAATGAATTCTCAGAAATTCAAACCTCAAACAAATCACAACCACCTACATTGTCAACTACTTTGGAAGAATGGGTAAAAGACAACAAGAAAAACATCAAGCAATGAACTCAGCCCCAGTTTGGGGCAAGGACATTCTCTCTGTAGTAAATGTCACATTAAAATTCAAGCAAACCCTGCAATTAGGCATGAAACCTCACATGGCATGAAGAAAAGTTCAAAACCAGATACATTTCTGGGCAGACATGAATTCTCTGCAACTAGGCAATTTTCCCTGGTACAACCACACGCCAGTGGCCACAGGACTCTGGCACACTCCCATGCTGGGAGAGGAAGGCGGCTGTAGCAATGAAGACCCACAGACAAAGGAAGGTGGGATCTGAGGGCTCCCACCATCTGGAGGGGTTGAGAGGAGTCCTGGCAGTGGGTCTGCCAACCTGTCAGCTTTTAAAGCCATTCTAGTTCTAAATGACAGAATCCAGGGTCCACCAGCCCGGGAGCTTGGGGAAAGCCGCCCTGTTCCAGAGTCAACTGTGGAGAGACTGCTCTTTCATGGGGCTGCCCAAAAATTTAGGTCATGGTTCTTGCTGCAGCCTCTCGCCTGTCGGAGGAAGCCAGCTCCCCTGCCTGTTCACTCAGCTGAGCGCTCTGCAAACCTGTCCAGTTGAATCCCAACTGCAGTGCTCACCTTCTTAATGAACTCCGGGATGATTTTTTGGTCTGTCAGGTGGTCTAAGGAGGAACAGCAATCTAATTCCAAGATGTAGCCTTCATTGTGAAGATCACTTTTCTGAGATCTGAAGAGACAGAAAAGCATATGTATACAAAGATTAAGATTTTGCACAATATATTTTCTAAAAAAGAATCCCTACAAGTTTCATTAAATCCTGAATTCTTTCATGACAGTAACTGCCAAAAAGGCATCACTGAAAAAAAAATTTATGGTAAACAACTCAAGTAACATAAATATAGATCTACAACACAGAAAGACCGCCAAGATATAGTATCATGTAAAATGCTTTATTACAGAATGATGGTTTAATATGGCTTATACTACAGTTAAACAACACACACACAAACTCCAGTAATCTCTATTTCCCATTGGTTTAGATCTGCCAAGGCATGGAAAAGAACCAGTAAAACATCCATCAAACCAGTAACAGCGGGTTGCCTGTAGAGGGTGGTGAGGGCCCATGTGGGAACGGGGGCTGAGGGTCATGATGGTGGGGGTGGCGACGGTGATGATCCAAAATGACTTTAGCTATAATGTCTAATTTTTTTCACTTTTAAATGAAGAGAATATGTTCATATATCACTTTGAAAATTAAAAATTAATTTTCTAAAGACTTTAGAAGGGTTGAACTGCTACAGAAGGCAATCTAGTCAAATCTATCAAAATGAAAGATAACATTAAAGAAAGATTACCAGGCAACTAGATGTTAGAAATTCTGGGAAAACGGGAGATCTGAAGGGCTGCTTGAGGTAAAGGCTTCCGGTTCTGCAGTCAGTGTGGAGTTTCCCAGCATGCATGTGGGCAAGGGGCTGCTTTCCCCCTTGCCGCCACACAGACTTGCCCACGGTACATCACACAGCACAGCTGTGCTCACGCAGGACCAGCAGCAAACGGTCCCTGAAAGGACATTCTACCACTTCACACCCATTCCCTGCTGGGACTCCTTTATGACAATAACATGGGTCTGGGCAACTCTTAGAAGCCACATGGTTGTCAAAATTTGAAGAGGATTCTTTGGACCAGCCAGTCATAAGGCAGCAAGAGGTGGGCTGACAGACCGTGTTATCTCTTGTGGGAGGCTGGGGGGGCAGTGGAAATTAAGAAGTCAGCTCCAGGCCCTTTGTCTAAGGCTCACACCATATACACAGTCACTCTGTGCGAGCTGCCCAGTGAGCAGCCCACTTTCCAGGCTGCTCTACCAAAGAGGACCCCCTGCCATCCCCCATGAGAGAAGGTCTGGCCAGAAAATCCATCAAGTGGACACTTTCACACCCAACTCCTGAGACACATGTCTTTCACCAGTTTCTAAATGCGTATTTGCTATAATATTTTTAAATACATTTCTAAGATTCTTATATAGCATTAAAAGCAATTCATGCTACCAGGAACCATCTGGGTATGATTTACATGAAAATTAAAAGTGAAAAAAATGAAAAAGGATTTGGTTTACCCAGGTGTGCAACTGTGATTTGGTTAGCAAACTTTCATGGTTTATTCTTATTTTATGTTTCCCTCTAATATATCCTTTTGGGTGTAGGGTACATTTGAAATAGAAAAGAATAGACTGATTCTAAATTGGTAAGCCTGAAATAAACTAAGTCCAAAAGAATAACCAATTCTGAATCTTAGGCTTCTTGCCTTGAAACTTAGAGACTACCCTCATGTTCTCTCACACACATCTCGCCCCCAAACAAAAGACACAGTAAGAGGAACTAAAGCAGAAAATTCCAGACTTTTCAAAGAGAAGATTTGGTCAAGACACACCATCATGTGTATTATGTGAGGTCTCAAACAAGAAAGATGGAGGGGGGAGGGGAATTCTATTATCAACTGTAAAATCCCAGCTGCTTTTTCATGTGGAGATTAATGTCAGACTATAGCAGGTTACTTAAAAATACCCGTTGAGATTTTAAATTAGATTGAAAAATCATAATCATTTTAAATAAATCAATGCTATATCTATGCAGTAGGACACTCACAGAATGAATGAAAACGAAGATGACTGTAAGGCTATAATTTGATAAGTCTGTAAGCAACTCACAGCCCAGATTGAATCATAGGGGCTTTAGTACAGGACCTAACAAGTACCATCTTTCATTCTGGAAAAGAAGTTCTACAACAAGAATGGAAGCTCTGGTTCATTTCATCAAATAATTAACTCAGTTACATCTGAACTGAACGGAGGACAAAAGATCAAGAAAAACAGGCATTACAAATTTTCTAGATGAACCATGAAAAATTACATCTCAGTCTACTACTCCTAGAGAAAACAAATTTAATGCATATTGAAGAAACAGGTGAGCAACTAATAGGCTTTCCCCTTGCCTTCAGGAAATTAGCGGTATAATCAGCAGTGAAAGGGTGGTAACACGAGAGTAACTAGAGGGGAGAAGTGGTAAGGATCTCTGAATCCTCTGAGGACGGATGCCAAGCCTGGGAGTAGCACTCCGTGAGGTGCCTCTGTAGCCCAACAGTGGCAAGAGCTGAGTGGAAGGCACAGTCACACAGAAACTCTCTCCCTGCCACTAATCCTGTGAAAAACAACAACAAACCCACTAGCAGAGCTTCCCAATAGGGCTGTCAGCGTTTATAGGCTCCTCCCCTAGAGGTAGGGTTCGGGGGACCATGGTTGCTGTGGTGAACACACCTTTGGTGACCCCACAAGGGCCCCATAAGGACTCCTAACCCTTAAGTGGAGTCAGAACCTGGGACTATGGTAATGGTGAGCGGTGTCACTACCATGATTGCATTATGTTCCAAGACTCCAGCTGAGCAGACTGAAACAAGAGACTCTCTCACTGGCTGTGAAGAAGGAAGCTGCCATGTTAGAGAGCTTCATGGCAGGGAACTGTGGGCAGCCCCTGGCCAAGAGCTGCAAGAAAACTGGGATCAAAGTCCTATGATTGGACATTGCCTCAATTGAGCCTCTGATGACACCACAGCCCCGGCTAACACCTAGAATGCAGCCTGATGAGATCTGGAAGCAGAGAACCCAGATCAACTATAGCAACTGTGAGATAATAAATGCATGTTATTTTGAACCACTGAGTTTGTCATACATTTATTACAGAGCATAGAAAACTAATATTAAAAAAAAAAAAGAAAACTAATATATTTCCTAAAAAGGAAGATGCTCAGAACAAGCTAGTCACTGTTGTCCAGGCATAGGCCCAAACCCACAAGATCTAGTCATACACCTGAGAGCACCCCTTATCAGGTGAGGAGTATTCTGTGTCCTGGGGGGCAGAGACCACCCTGGGAGACAAAAGTGGACTTCTAGAAGTGGCCTTTATGGGCCATGACTTGGCTGTTTAAGAGACCACAGGAAAGGGAACTAAATATTCTGTAGTCATTCAAATTTCTAAGGTAGAAGCATCAACTTGAAACTCTCAGCTGAGCAGGCATTTTCCATCCTCCTGTTGGAGGGAGGTGGGAAATACCATTTATGGTTTCCCAAAAGGCCACGACATTGAATTATACTGGAAAAGAATATAGGAAACCACCAAAATTCCCCAGATGGCTTCCACTTCTGGAAAGGACAGAGAGATATGGGTTTGAACACTGAGAAAAAAGAACACAGTGCATTGATACTGGTAATCACTGGTAAGAACCAGTGAAAGCCTCCCAGCCTACCTTCTCTGAAATTTAACACTGAACACTCTCCACTTAAATAAAAGCACTTTGAAAACAGCACGGCCAACAATGAGATATGCTTCCCGATCACTATTGGGTACTGTTGTAAGATACACATCATACAGCATTGGCCATTCTAGTCCTTTTTTTTAGTATCATTAAGTGCATTTACAGTGCTGTGCAACCTTCATCACTATCCATTTCCAGAACTTTTTTGTCATCCCAGACAGTCCTCGTTTCTTTAATGTCTTATTACTAGGACTTGGGCCAAAACTGAATGTGAACAAGAAAAAAAAAACAAAACATAAATAAATACTTGTCAAACACACGCATAAAAATAAATGTGGACACTGAGCAGTTGTACACAAACCTTTCTTCACTTCAAGGGAGGAGAGCAAGAGCTCTGTGCCCACGTGCTAAAGAAATCCAAATGTCAACACAACTGGCCACACATGTCCAAGTTGTTTAAGAACATAATAAAAGACCACCTATTCTGTGTCACATTGACCTCATTACTCATACACAAACATTCACTGTCATAAAAACTGTGCTCACACTCTGATGTCCTTGAAGACCCTCACTCGTCACAACTATCACGACTGCCATACTTGTGTGGTCACTCCCCTGGCAGCACAGAGCGTGAGAGTCAAACAAGGTTGCAAACTTAAAGGCCCACAGCCAATAAGTAAAGGATAATTTTTTTTTTTAACCAAAATGCATAATCTTGACACTCTGTTTCTCATATAAAATGTACAGGAATGTCCACTAAGAAACAGGAACTCTCCTATTTTTCTCCAAACACAATCCTGTCAGACTCCCTCTCACATACTCATTTCTGAGAGAAATGGGTGCCAGAGAAACTTCTGTCAGCCATAAGACAAGTCACAGTGTGAAAGTGATAATAAATGACGAGTGTCATGTCCCTCCAATGTTGGGAGACAATGGGATCAGTGGAAACCACAGTAAACGGGCCGTTTACATCCTGTTACTATGAATTCCAGGCCATGGTTGCCAAATCTTATAATAATTTTAAAGAAGTCATAAAATTTTGTTTTTATGTAGGCCATAGCTGTCAAATTTTGCCTCTAAACAATGTTTTTTAATGTTATACAGGCCAACATCTTTGGGATTGAATTTGACTTATTAGCCACTAGTCTATGGTGCCTGGGTTACATACACAAAGTTCCACTGTGAATCACAGAAGGCTGAATGCCGGGGGTAGATAAGAATGAACAGATTATTTAATTGTATCATAAGCAAAGTAACTAACCCATAAACCCAGGGACTGGCTGCATTGCAATGACTCGGCAGGTCCCTCCCCTCAGAGCTCCTCCCTACCTGTAAGACCAAGGCCAGCACAATTACACAGTCCTGACTTTGCTCTGGTCCCTGGGACACAACACTTTTCTAAGCCATTAAAAGACCATTTTGTCCAACGAGTACTGTTAACACTTAAGAGTGCTTTAAATGTTGATGATTATCACAGGCAAAAGGGTTACTTACTCCTCAAATTAATTCTAACAAAGTGCCAACTAATAAGTTGAATATTTATTTTGGTCTCATGAAGACTTGAAATGAGGTTACTAAAAAATAAATGCCTGTCAGAAAACTATTATAAACTTTACTTTTAAGTGATAAGCATGTGACTAAAACTATCATACACATTACTTTTTAATAATAATAAACATGTAATAGATCTCATTTCGGCTCATAAATCCCTTAGATCTCTTCAAAGACCATGAGTTTAAACAAATGTCTTCTTTTCCCAGGATATGGGGCATAGTTTAAACTTCAGTTATGAAAAGGGGAGAGAATGTGTAGTTTTTCAATAGGGCTATTTTTGCTTCATTTACAAATAATCAAAAGGAATGATGACAAACACAACCTTAGATTATGAGGCACTTCTCCAACCAGAAAAAAAATTACTAAATGTCAGTTGACAGAAACAAATTCTCTGTCTCTGGGAAACAGGAAGGAATTTTAAGACTTCTTCCCCATAAAGAAGAGCAAGTTCAAAGAGAATAATCAGAATGACTCTTTTTTTAAAAAAAGAGTAGTAGGGAGAGAAACGGGCAAGAGATTTGGAAAAGGTCAATGAAAGAAAAAGAAGATATGATTCCCCATCACTCTTCTTAGTTTCATTATGTGTAACTAAATGATAAAAATATTTTTTCACTAATCTGTGGACCACCTGCTTGACTAGAGACCATGTGTAAGGAACTGAAGGCACTGAGTTAGATCCTGCCCTCTGGAAACATAATTTCCACAAGAGCTGACAGAACACACACAGACAGGTACTATGAGATTTCAAGTTACTTCCAGTATCAGGGATCGGGGGTGGGGGTGATTTTTAAAAGCTGCTGGGTACAATGGTTCACACCTTTAATCTAGCACTCTGGGAGGCCAAGGCAGGTGGATTGCTTGAGTTCAGGAGTTCCAGACCAGCTGGAGCAAGAGCGAGACCCCATCTCTACTAAGATTAGCTGACCATTGCAGTGGGCACCTATAGTCCCAGCTACTCGGGAAACAGAGGCAAGAGGATCACTTGAAATCAAAAGTTTGGGGTTACAGTGAGCTATGACATCACAGCACTCTACCGAGGGTTACAAAGTGAAACTCTGTCTCAAAAATAAATAAATACATAAATAAGTAAATGCAAGAAACGCGTGAGTTAAGTCTTTGGAGGTCTGTGAAAATTAGTCGTGAAATAATGGATAAAAAGACATTCTAGGGCTTCTCAGAACAAAAGTTAGTAAAATGCTCAACTGAAAAAAGCACAAGTTATATGATAGAAATAATAAATAGGTCAGTTTGGCAAAGGGTGCACGCAGATGACAGTTGCCTGTCACTCGGCTGGGTCAGTGCTCCCAAGCCCAAGGAACGTATGGGAGAACTCACTGTTGGAATGGACCTGGGACTGAGGGCTTTGCAGTGGCCAAAGCAGAATAGTGGGAAATAAGGTTGGAAAACAAGGAGGGAACTCAGCTTAATTCTGATATTAAAAGTAGTCATGAAAGGTCTTTAAGACAGAAGAAGATAACTATGGTACAGATTTTGGCAAGATAAAGCAGTTGGCACTGTGGATAACATAGGATGCGGGCAAGAATATTTTAGAAGAGCAGAAAGGAAAGCTAAGATATTTGTAGAGGAAGTAGATGCACACGATGGCAGAGAGATTTTAGGTATTTCTTGACCCTGCAACTGGTGGGGGATGGGGAATAAGATGCTGCTTCCCGAAGATGCTCTCAAAACAATAAGGAAAATATTTCCCATCATTTTTATAACCTCTCTTTGCAAAATGAGCCAAATCTATAAAAATAAGATGTGGCTGCAGGAGTTAGACGTTTCTCCTAACAAGAAAGCTTAAGAAATTCTTGGGGGGAGAAGAGTCAAACAAATCCTACTGGATCTTTAAATAGATCACCTCACTACAAAGTACATCAGGGGGCTTCTGAATAGGAGCAGAAAGAAGGAGAAGAATTAACCCACAGGAGGGCCACTGCCCTTTCTTCTGATTTTCCCTTCCTTTTTCACCAAAAGACATTCACGACTTTTGTTGAAAAGGGTTTGGTATTTCCAAGAACCTTCTGAAAATGACGGGAGAAGATGAGCAAGTGGTGCTCTCACCACACACTGTCTCGGGGCACATCACCGGGAGCATGTAACTATCCAATCCTGCTACTTATTCTAGAGAAATCTTGCCACATCCTGTGTTGAAGCTTACAGGCAGGCTGGCTCCCTGGCAGATACAGCATGAGCAGCTAGGCACTACAAGAAGTCTACCGTTAATCTTAAAAGGCCAAGATGAAAACAAACAGACGCATAAACTTTACCTCAGTGTTTCATAGACAATGTAGCTGTGAAAGAACTTCAATCCCCAGTCAGCTTGGCTATAGAAAAGGGGAAAGCAGCCACAAGGAATGGAATTTGAGGGAGGGTCCTACCTTCTCTGGAATCCTGCAAGGTTCCTCCTTTACTTTCAAAGATATAGAAATAACTAATATTAGAAGTAATGCATAATTAATATATTTTATCACCGACAGAACACTGAATAAAATTATGTCTGCCTGACATTTACTGGTTCAGAAAAGTGATGCATCCACAAACAAAAATAGTAATAGCTACACATAAGACTCTCATGCGTCATGTCCACTTGAGTGACAGAAAGTCTCTTCTCTACCTGCACTAAATTCACATGTTCCAAATTAAAGTTTGCTTATTGTTTTTTTCCTAGATCATCCCACCTTCACTTTGAGTCAGGTGATGGAAATGTTCTCTATCTGTGCTGTCCAATTTAGCAGCCCAGCCACATGTTGTTACTTTAACATATGAAATGTGATTAGTGCAACTGAGGAACTGAACTTTTTATTTCATTTTAATTAATTTAAATTTAAGTGGCTAATGGCTATGTTATAGGACAGCACAATTTAATCTGTTCTCAAACTCTGCAGATCTACTGGAATCTTATTAGAAGGCAGATTCTCCTTGGGCAGGTCTGGGAGCCCGAGAGTCGCTGGGTCTAAGGAGTTCTCCCATGATGCTTATGCTGCTGGTCCATGGATTGCATTTTGTGTAGCAAGACTCATAAGTACGTCAGGAACCACCAGTGTGACCTAGAAGCTGCATGGATCAACCACCACCCCCCAATTATTTTTTTTTGAGACAGAGACTCACTCTGTCACCCTGGTTAGAATGCTGTAGTATCATAGCTCACAGCAACCTCAAACTCTTGAGCTTAAGCAATCCTCTTGCCTCAGTCTCCTAAGTGGCTAGGACTACAGGCTCCTGCCACCACCCAGCTAGTTTTTTTATATTTTTAGTAGGGACAGGGTCTCACTCTTGCTTGGGCTGGTCTCAGACTCCTGAGCTCAAGCAATCCACCAGCCTCAGGCTCCCAGATGCTAGGATTATAGGCATGAGTCACTGTGCCCGGCCACCCACCAATTTTTTAAATCACAGAACCCATTAGAAGAAAATACTGAGTACCACTGCTCTAACATCTTACATATGTTAGAAAACATAACACACAAAACAAAAACTTAAAAAAAAGTTGAGAAAGAGACAAAATAGGCAGTATTTTTAAGCAATCACAGTAAATTAATATTAACAGATAATATCTCAAAGCATAATACACACTTGAAATGAGATTCACTATTAACAATAATGGAAGTATATTCACATTTTTTTTTTTTTTTTTTTTTTTTGGCCTCTCCCATATGGTGACAACAAAGGCCACTGGAAGTGAAAAACCTATCTCCTCATGGCCCAAAATCCGAAAAGAAAGAAAAACCTGTCTCTCCCTATTATCCATCTATTAAAATTTAAGGAAGACTCCAGCCCTAGTCATGTCTCTTCCAGATCCAAACTCTATCTGGATTTTTTTTTTTTAATTTTACTTTTTTATTTTTTTTATTATAGATAAAAATATGCACCATAGATGTGAACCCTCTTCTTGATATTTTCAAACTTTTTCAAATCAGATTTAAATAGGTGGGCACTGATGTTTTAATATTACGCCGTTACCAGAAAAGTTCTTACCAACAGTGAGAGATGAGTCATTGTGGCCATCTGTGCGTGTGCACATGAGGATTCTGTGTCACAACTGCAGTGGGGGGGGGTTGCTACTAGCATCTAGTAGATGACATCAGGGATGCTGCAAAATATCCTACAACGCATGGGACAGTCCCATACACAATTATCTGGCCCAAAATGCCAATAGTGCCAAGGTTGAGAAATTCTACCCGTACCCTAACCCTAATGGCTAAAAAATTAAAGATGAATGGTGCTAGAAGTAGACAGATCCCAGTGTGAATCTGATTCCTCCACTCTTGATATGTGTGAACATTGACCTGGACAACTTGCCACCTTGAGGCTCATTTTCTTCACATTGGCTTTCTGGAATAAACATAATATATATACCATGAAGCAAGGAACAAGGACTTTATCTTGCCTCAGCATAAATTAGTGGCAGCTATTTATGCTATAATTAGGGCGGGTACCAAAAACAACAGCTCACACTAACAAAACCTGCAAGCATATAAATGTTTTTCACAAGCAAAGTGGCTTTTTGTACCTAATAAGATCCAGGCTGCTTGACAGAGCAATTTTGGGGACTTAAACTATAGAAGTGTATCATCAATCCCCCTAGAGCAGGGATCGTGTTCACCTCGTTCTCCCTTATTAAGGCTACTACTACCTTGGAGGACGACAAATACCTAATAAATACATTTTGATTTTTTTAGGAAGCAAAGAGAAAATAACGTTGGTCCAGAACCATTGTTTGCTTTGCTCAGAAATTGACAAGACCCCAGTCTGCTGAATGGAGTCACTATGGACAGGGGGAGCTCCAAATGGTTTGCAGTGGCAACACCATGTCCTGAAACCAGTTTGGGGATTAGCTAGGCCTCTGGTCCCACATGGTCATGGGGACTAGGGATGCTGCCAACTCCAGAGGATTCTTCTCTGAGAACAATTATATAAGCTCCAAAGCCTGTGAGCTAAAAAACGGTGTATTTCTGCACCATGAGTCTCCAGATAGAACTTAAAACTTTATACTCACCCACACTCCCACCCCAAACTTCAGTACTGAGAAGCCTTTAGAGACTTCTTCAGTCTTATTTTCTGTGATGTAAAATGAAGAAAAGGAGATGAGGGCAGATAATAGCACCTTGTAGCTACAGAATAGGGTGTGCCTGAAACCCCTGCTGAACACATGAGAAGGTCTTCAGCAAATATTAACAACAAAACAACAATCAGAGGACACAGTGAGAATTAATTAGAATACTTAACACATCCAGGAATGAAGCAAAGTGTTCTCAGACCCTCAGAAACAGGTGTTGTATGAATATGAGCTATTAATTTGGTTTTTAAAGACTCTGTAGCCATTTTAAGTTCCAACTTGTGGTCGATGAAGAGAAAGCAGATGAATGGATGTGCTCCACTAAATCATTTTTATAGCATTTATCTCTTTATAAAATGGTTCCCTCTTTCAACCATTAAAATATGATAAAAAAAAAAAACCAGGTGGATAGATTATAGAGATAATCCTATCAAAATCTCAAGAATATTCAAATCACCAATAATGTGCTTATATACATCTGAAAGTTATTTATCACTCACTTCTATATGCATACCTAAAAACGTAAAATTCAATTAGTACTAGTCTTTTCCACAACCCTTCACTGGTAATGTCCATTATATCATTAATGCTCGATAGACATACGAAATCCAAGCTATGTCTGATTGGCAAAGAAGAGAAAAGATGAAAAAGACTTTGCCAGGAAAATTTAAAGTAAGACAATCTGAGCTCCTCAATTTTATAGGAGATAAACATACAGATACAAAACTCTAAAACTTTAGTAAAATGATTTGCAAGGAAATTATCAGGTATGCATATGACCCTACCTTGCAATGTCACAGAATAGACCTTCCTAGAATCAATTTTTTAATTTAAACATTGTATGTACAACTGTGAATAGGGGGCCTTTGTTTCATTTGAAAACAAACACAGACATTTCATGGCACTGTAATATTTGCATAAGTTTCAAGATCAATAGGAAATTTCAAAGAAATTTAGTGCCTGTGCTTCTGTGTTTTGAGTACCTACTCACTATTCTCTGCCATTCCCAAATACTTCTGGGGAAAGATTGGAAATCACTAGTATGCTAATGCTCTCTCTCAGAGGAGACAAAAATAAAAATAAAAATAAAATACAGGGTAAGACACAGGTAATCAAAGCCAGCGACTAAACGGGGGTGTGAAAAGGAGCCCCCACACAAACCAGGCACATCTCTCTTGTTCTGTCCACTGGGATAAGGGCCGATGGCTTTGGAAAAGAGAAGAAGAACGGCTAAGGCAAGCCGTTTAGGGGTGTGGCATGGAGAAACCCTCTTTCCCCAAGAGAACGTGGCTTTATGCTGGCATATTAGATTGGAAAGTGCAAACACAATAATTAACAGTGAATCCTGAAACTTCAACACACCAGAAAAGGGTGTCACTCCAGAGCAAGATGGGAAAATAGGAGGAATAAATTAAGGTAGTCTCAGGGAGGCTGGACAGCTCCTCAGGGGCGTGAAGGCCGCCTGAGAGCTAATCAAGTCCTCCACACACCTCAGGAAGCAAGGAAACTGACGAAGGGGATACCACACAGAAACAAAACAAGGGGCAGCTGCCAGCAGAGTGGGCGCCTTTCCTGTGTCTGAGTCCCAAATAACGACTCCTGTGCTAAACAAGCAGCTTCTCATTCCCTGCTCTGATTTAAGAGAACAGTTGTGAATCCACCTTCCTTGATTTCCGCTCTCAGGACTAAACCGGCTGCTGCAGTTTCCCCATCACAGTGGCACATGTCAATCATCCCTGAGTTGGCCGTTTCTTTCCTTCCCCACGTGTGATCCCAGCAATCAGCGAGCTCCAGGGCTGATCCTCGGCCTCACGTGTGAGCATTTTCTAGGGCACACCCCGGGAGGCGCTACCACCCCCTGTGCATTTCGCTTAATTATGAAACCTCTTTCTAGAAGCCCTATAATTCTCCCAAGAGTCAAAGTAATTGGTAAAAATTAGACATGAAGAGACAAGGCCACTTAAACAGGACACTTTCGACTGTAATTTTAAAAAGAATTTTCATTTTGGTTCCAATATAATCTTGTACTTTTCCCAATTTTGCCCTTTTCAAATGCCAAAGAAAATGTTCGTGTTATCTTGCAGGCTTAGAAAAAGGCAATGTAATGCATTTGTACTTCACTTAAGGTCCACAAAGATTTCCTTTTCTTTGAAGGCCATCCTTTGAATGTTTTTTAAAAGGAAAAGAGAGAGTGAAAAATAATGGCTATATAGTCTGTGGCAAGTCACTGTGACTTTGGGAACGAAAAGATTGTGTGTGTGTGTGTGTGTGTGTGTGTGTGTTCCATTACTTGGGGTCCATGCTGTGTGGCTGTATTATCAAGATGTACTTTTGGTACTGGTAAATATCTATACCAAAGACAGATCCATCTCTTAATGAACTTATAATCCTTTAGTGAACAACTGTAACAAAATTCCAGGGCCTGGTTTTACTCTACTTGATTTGGGAAAATTCTACTGAGCAATACCTAATCAGACCTGACACTCAAAGTAAGTAATGGGATTCCAAAGACAAAAGAAGACTTAGCAAGGGGAGGGTAGGTGGACAGACATGCTATAAAAAAAATAACAGGAGAGGCTGGGAAGTGCAATGATGGCTGTGTTTCAAAGACAGAACAGGCAGCTCAAAGGGCATGAGACGAGCTGTATCCACATAAGCATCTCACAGAAATCTTAGAGGCTGCAAGATGGAAGCCCGTGGGCATGGGTTAGGGATACACAACGCTATTTTTTTTTAAAATGAGGCAACATTTTAAAAAGACAAGTTATTTATGGATTTTCTTTGGGGAAAAGAAAATACAAGATCCAGCAACCAAAAGGCAGAGCTAAGGCACTGGTCCTCCATCCCTGGTAGGCATCTTGAGTTTTTTGCAAGCCCTGTCTTAGAATAAAAGCAACATCTCCAAGATCTTAGATTCTGGGTCCCAAGAGAAGAAACAAAGGGCAATGACTGAGTGTACTCTGAGATTTTCTTTCCTGGAAATAAAACAGCAAAAAGCCAAAAGAATTGTCTCTCTGCATCACTTGACCCTGGGCGGCCAGAGCTGACTCATACCGTAATCTGTGCTGCTCGTAAGTACTTGGGAGTAAAGCTTGCTGATATGGTCAAGGAGGAAAAATATCTCAGACTCCAAGCATATGGTCAATTTGGAATGAAGCAACCCCCTGTGTCTCTTGTAAGAACCACTGGAGGAATCTAGTCTAGAATGAGGACCTCAGCACCCTTGGCCTAGTCAGCAGATAGAGAAGCGGACTCTGTCCTCCTGGCTTCACCACAACTCCACACACATAGCCTCCTGCAGCCACACGTCTAGCCCCAGATCCCTCAAATCTGTCCTCCCACATCTGTCCTTCCCCTCTGGACCTGGTTTCTGCTGCTGCTCATCAATCACGGTGTGCTTTTCTAGGCTTCAGGCTTTCCTGGGCTAGTCTTCCCGTTCAAATCCACCCACCAGCCCAGACCCAGAGCAAATGAGAGCCAAGAAGCCTCCTTTTCTAAAGCAGCCCCATTAACAAATTTCCAGTTGGAGATGCAAACCCAGACCTAAAGACTCAGCTGGATAATTACATAATTTGCATATACATTTTACAGTCCCCTACCAGAAGATAAGTCTCTCAAGATCCCAGACCTCCTTAGAGTCATCTTTGCACAGTGAAATTACATAACACATGTTTGTCTTAGAAAATTCCAACTAAAAGGGAGGAACATTCATGCTACTCTACTCAATAGGCCTCTGTGTCCCAGAGTGGACTTGAGAGGGAGACAGGGAGTTCTTGTTCACTTAATCTCAGTTTCCACAAACACCTCCCTAGGTGCAAGCCCTTCACCACTCTAGATGTGATTTCAATGTACACTCACCACAAACCCAAGCCAACTTAGCAACCCAGGGGGTTCATTGTTGGAAACCGCGAGCTGACCTAGCCCTAAAGGAAGACACGCATTGGTCAGGTAGAGAGACACACGGTATTACATTACTCAGGTACTGAAGCAGATTTTCAAGAACAATTTGCATTACACAATTTTCCATCTTCCACAAGGGTTGTTATAATTTTACCCCCTGCATTAACTCCTCCACATGGCCCCCCCAATTATAGGCTAAAATGTGCCCGATAAATGTCCACAGAGCTCCTGGTCCCTGTGCCATGTAAAGTGTTACTCCAGGGGAGCTGTACCCAGATGTCTTCAACCATTAGTGACGAAAAACACGTCAGTGACACCCCAGCTCCAAGAATGAACAATTCAACAGCTGAAAAAGGGCCTCACCATGTATCATTACACTGTACTTCCATCTACAACTGTAAAATGACCTACAATTAAACCCACACTCCTGAAACAACAGAAGTGACATTTTAATAACTGACTTCCTTTAGCCATCAAGTTCTGAGATCTTTAGCAATTCATTCTAAGGAAAACTGCCCCCCCCAAAGTGAAGGATCACTTAACTACACTTAGAATTCAGAGTGAATGCAACTATATTGTCTGTTAAAAATCACTAAGTGCTCCAAAGAAAGAGCTGAGAAAGAAGCACAAACTCTCTACTTACTCACTAAGTATTTATATTCAGCTATTCATGCTGACTTTGACGGAATTCAATATACTTAGAATCAAGAACAATTTATGGTTACATGTGTGGTTTGCCCTGCCATCTTAAAATGAAATGGCAGTTATCAGAAATTTCAAAAGAAAAGATCAGGTAATTTTTCATGGATTTAAGTGAAATTTGTCAAAATGGTAGAGAGCGCCAAGGAACGTTATTGTACTGAATACTGCTTTTGGAATGACTCATTAATAATTCAGACCATCAACGATGCTCTCAAATTACTCAAACGCTGCTAGAAAACATTTCATTAGAAGACTTAAATAAACTCTTCCCACCTCATGCTCATTATTCCTATGTTTTCCCAAAAGAAATCAGGCCCAGGTTAAAAGCTCCTTCCTCCTGAAACATTTCTCTGGTTTGCTTTCAATGGACAGGATACACATGCATAAGTTACACATACATATCGCATTTTCTGTTACATCATTAAGGCAGGCTCCATGTCCAATTGAGCCCTGCACCTGTGCTCTCTACCCTCCCACAGGGGAGCCCCTGGCACAATTCCTTAAAAAGAGTACAAGCTCAGCAAGTATTTGTGAAAGAATGAATGAGTACACAAATACACACTCGAATGCTTCTGTTCTTTTTCCTGGTCTTTCTGCATACCCCAAAGCCCAGTTATTTGCTAAAACCTTTATGTTCACCTTTCAAGCACATTAAGTTTGTTATTCAAGTTTCAAGCAGTCATCCCATGGTGATTCCTGCTAATGAACTTCGTTTGGATGGATAGAAATCTAGAAAGAGCACCTAAGCTTCTTTCAATGTGCTTTACTTGAAAAACATTAACAAGGCATTTACTTCCTTTTTAAAAGCTAAGTCATTTTTCTTAAAAGTTATCTATAAGCTGTCAGAACTTTGGCAGACTTTATGGAAAATACCACTTTAACTGTTGTATTAAAAATTAGTCACATAAGGCTTCCTTTGTTTTATTTTTACTACTTTAAAAACTTCCTGATAAGTTGTGAGGGTTTTTTGTTTGTTTATTTTTGAGAGCATGAGGGTCTTTTCCTCATGATGTAAAAGATATGGTTATGGCATGTGCTAGGATAGAAAATACCTATTCTTTAAAATTCCAACCACCACCATTCCCGCACCCCGTACTACTGGGGATGGAAGTGGAAGACAGTCTCTTGGTCATTTTTGCCTCATTTCACATAGTAAATTACCAAGCTTTTGCAGCTTTCTTTATCCTCCTCCCCAACTGCCAAAAAAGCCGTTCCAAAGACCCAACATGAAGTTAAGTGAGGGATTTCTCTCTCTGAATCTGCTTATCAAAAGAGTTGGAACGTTCATTAAAGACACCAGGCAGGTAGCTCTGGACCACAGTGAACTCCAACCCAAGGGGACTGCCATCTTCTCTTTCTTGAAATCCCTCCTCCACACCACTGTCTTATGCTTCTCAGTGGCTTGACTCGTTTTTCTTTTCAGGAAAGTAAGTTCACTTGCTTGTGCCCTGACCAAAGTAAAAGTAAAGAAGCCCTATTTAACCTCATAGCCCCACTGTTGGATTGGAATGGACCATCCTCTGAAGTGGAGGTTCTTATTTCTGTGGAAGAACGTCCTTACCCATCTCATCCCATAGGGTAACTTAGAGTTTGTACAGGTCTTACGTTGCCCTAACCCCTCACTGCACCACTAGAAAATGGAGGTCCAGGAAAAATCCACTAACGTGCCCTCTCCCCTCACTAGCAGCCAAGTCCAGCCTAGAACACAGGCCCTTCCAACCAGGAGTCCTGTTCTTCCTCAATATTCCTAGCACTTAAAGCTCTCCCTGGGAGTCAAGCTGCAATCCCAACAACACTGCTGAGTGCCAGGCATGGAGCCAGACAAGAATCTGGTCCCTCTATATCCTTGTTACTCAAAGTGTGGTCCACAGAACAGTGGCGTCTGCCTCAGGTAGAAACATGTTAAGAATGCAGCGTCCCAGGCCTCCCCCCAGACCTGCTGAATCAGACTCTGGTCATTAACAACATCCCCAGGAGATTCATGGATGCATTAAAATAATTACTAATCCTATGTTGGAAGACGTCTGACTTTTTTTTTTTTAATTGCATTTTTCACCTGCTCCACTGGAAAAAAAATACAGACACACCTTTTTTACAGGAGAAACATCATCACCCAACTTGTGAGCAATGTCAGGAACAGAAAGAGGGGAACACCATCATCTTCTGATGCTGAGGAAAAGCTAAGTGGGAGGATGAATTTTATAATGCAAACTTAAAAAGAAAATCAACAAAGGATTGCACAGTTTGCTGCAGAAGAAATGGAAAAGGTACGGAGAGAAACCATTTTAGTATCACTCTTGGGCAGCACCCGTAGCTCAAGGAGTAGGGTGTCAGCCCCAGCCAAAACTCCAAAAAAAAAAAAAAAAAGAAGAAGAAGAAGAAGAAGAAGAAAAGAAAAAGTATCACTCTCACAAATAAACAAAAACACTATAATTGGTTTTTGTTTTGGGGGGGAGTGGGGTTTTGAGACAGAGTCTTACTATGTCACTCTCAGTAGAGTGCTGTGATATCACAGCTCACAGCAACCTCAAACTCTTGGGCTTAAGCTATTCTCTTGCCTCAGCCTCCCGAGTAGCTAGGAGTACAGGCGCCTGCCACAACTCCCGTCTATTTTTGGATGTAAGTTGTCATTGTTGTTTGGCAGGCCCGGGTCTGGTTCAAACCTGCCAGCCCTGGTATATGTGGCTGACGCCCTAGCTGCTGAGCTATAGGCACCGACCACTTTAATTATTTTATATAACCTAAAATAGCTAATAAAATTATCAGGTGAGTTCATTTACGTTTTTCTCCTTTAAAACTAAAAGATAATTATAAGTAATCCACCAACCTCTTTCCCATCCAAAATAAATAAGAGCTGGGGGAGTATGCAGGTGGCAGAAAAGTTGCCCTGGAAAGGGTTAAAGTTCGAGAAGTGCTGCTCCACAGCAAGAGGAAAAAGGGCAGATCTTCACTTTTTGAGTTGCGTTCATTCCAAGCCCTGTGCTCACATCACCTCCTATAGCAGATGACACCGAAGGATACGCTGTGATCTGACCCAAAGTGGTCTCCTCTAAACACTAAGGCCAGAAGAATAACCTGGGGAACAGAAACACGGGAGCCCAGCAGGTGCCTCCAGGGATCTACGCAGCACTTGGTAAGTCAGTTTCGTTTTCTTTTTGGATTTCTGATTAATTTGAAAACTGTTGAGAGGTAAAGCCGGGGAAAGTATGCTGAAAGTACTACCTCATCTAAGATCAAAGACACCCTCTCCTCCACTTTCTTCATAAGAGGTTCACCCTGAGAACTGTGGGTACAGGAACACAGCGAGTGCTGCATGCCAGGGTTCAGAATGCAAGTCATGGAGTCAGCCTTCCTGGGAGCAAGTCAAAGGCCTGCCTGCCGCTATCTGTGCAACCCTGACAACTCAACGTTTGTGCCTCAGTTCCCTCACCTGCAAAATGGAAATACAAATTACACTTATTTTGTAGGCTGATAAGGATAAAATGATTCTTATCCTTATCCTTGTACCAAGCCTGGAGTATAGTAAGTGCTCAATAAATAACGAGCAATCATCGTTACACAGATCCTGTGTGTCAGTCTCACTAAAAATACCACAGCCCCCAGAAGAGTTTCCTCTTGCGATTGACCCAGGCAATCAACATGGAGATAGAAATATGTATAAAAGGCAGGTGCTGAGAGAAGTTTCACTCTACTAAAAACGTGTTAATTCTGGATGTGAGCAAAGACATGCACAGCATTTCACTTCAAGTTCTAATGCACGTTGATGTGAACTAAGAGCTGCAGAGCTTGACCAACCATGAAGAAATAAAGGAAAGAGAAGTCAGTCGCAGTCACGCAACCTCACGCCTCACAGCTGTCCCTCGTGAGCTCACCAGCCCAATACTTTGTCTACCTGCAAAGTGACTTTTAAAATGAGAAAGAGGAGCAGGCGCCCTGCACACTCTTCCTGCCTTTAATGTGGCACATGTTATTCTTCCGTCTATGATAGTTGGCCAGAGGACAAATCGGATTTCCTCTCCCAGACTTCATTTTAACATCTATTTTTATGAAAGCAGAAAAAACATATTGCACTCTCCATCCCATTCTCATCATTAAAAAAAAAAAAAACATTTTCAAGTTAACATTACTTGAGACTGGGCATGGCAGCTCACACCTCTAATCCTACCACTTTGGGAGGTCAAGGCAGGAGGATCACTAGAGGCCAGGAGGTCAAAACTAGCCTGAGCAAGAGCAAGACTCTGTTGCTACAAAAAAGAGAAAAATCAGCCAGTTATGGTGGCGTATACCAGTAGTCCCAGCTTCTTGGGAGGCTGAGGCAGGAGGATCACTTGAGCCCAGGAGTTCAAGGCTGCAGTGACCTATGATGATGCCACTGCACTCTAGCCTGGGCAATAGACTGAGACTCTGTCTCAAAAAATCAATAATATTGCTTCTTTTGAAAGACTAACCCCATCTTTGTTTTCTTAATTTGGCCCAATTGAAATATATTAAAGAATAGTAAAGCATTCAACCGAGTAAGCTCAAATAATCCATATCAAGACCAAACCTATAATAGCATTTGATTCAGATGGGATTTTCTTTTCCTCCCAAGTGACTGACAGTATTTATGGTGGGTTAAAACTTTTTAAGCATTTTTAGAATTTGGGAAAAGGCATTAAGCTTGCATATATCCTTTAAGTAAATTATTGTGCTTTCCAGCCATGCTTTTCAGGTTAAAAGTTGTATACTTTTACTAGCTGTATCATTGTGGGAGTACATTTTTTCTGAGGAGATGCTTTTCCAGCTGAGTTTATACTAGAGAAGATGAAGGATATAAAATAGAACTCTCCGCTCGTAGTTGGATATGACATTTGCTTTTCATCGAGGGACCCTAGGAAACTTCTTTCTGTTTGTCTAACCTTGTTGCTTTACATGTCAGAAGACAGAGGCCCTGGGAAAAGCATGCAAATGTCAACACCCTGCCATCCTCCATTCAACACACCTTAGCCACCACAGGATGCTAAGCATTCATCCACAGAGGCCTTACCTGTCAGTTTTCTTGATCAAGATGGCCCTAAAGATGTGCTCAAGTGGTGTCTTCTCTTGCGGGTAAGTGGGTTGCACGAAGGGATGCAGGGCCACCAGAGAAAAGCCCTGCTGGTATAACTCTAGGAGCTGGGCGGGTAGGTCCCGCAGGGAGGCCAGCCTCACCGCCGAGGACCTTGGAAGCTCCGCTGCAGTGGAGAGAGGAGAAGTTCATCAGAGAAGCACCAAAACTACTCTTGAACCAATTTGTTCACATCTTTACTGTCTTCAAAGAGAGTTTCTATACAGACTGTCATTTTCCAATTCATCTAAGGACATTAATAATTAGATGCCTTAAATCTAGAGTCAGTCTACTGAGACCACGATCATAAAGTCTTTTCCAATTCCTCAAAACACAAGGAAAGAAAGAAAGCGAGAGAGAGAGGGAGGGAGGGAAAGGAAAAGAAGGAAGGAAGAGAAAGAGAGAAGGGGGGGAAAGAGGGGAGAGAAGAAAAAGAAGAAAAAGACCATATGCAAATTATAAAAATGCCAAGTGGCAAAACGCAGCATTAACAAAGCCAAAAGACATATTGGAACAAAATTTCTGTGACTCTTAAGACAAAGAGCTAATTTAGTCAATTTGCAAAGAAGTCAATTCTTCCTTCCCCATAACAACCCCCAAATAGAAAAGTAGGCAAAATATATGAACAGGTAATCGCCTAAAAAATGTAAAAAGCTAATCAATATTTGAAAAATCCTCACATTATCATTAGAACTACACAAATCAAGAAAAGAAATATTTTTTACCTATTGAATTATTTAAAATTTGGTTATTTTTAAGAAAGGCAGGGCAGTGCTTGTGGCTCAAAGGAATAGGACACTGACCCCATATACCAGAGGTGGCGGGTTCAAACCCAGCCCTGGCTAAAAACTGCAAAAAAAAAGAAAGAAAGAAAGAAAGGCAAAAAAGGTTAAAGAAAAAAAGATACAAATGTGTATTTTCAGTGAAAAATCTACATCCCAGCCCTATCCCCTGGCTCCCAGGTTTTTCCCCTTGAGGCAATCAACATTATTTTTTTTGTACATGCAAAATGATCACTGAATTCATTTCAAGTAAACAGGCCTGTCTCTCTCTCCTTTTACCCAAATCTCAGTGTAACATTACACACTTGGCTTTTTATCAATTCTTATAACTTAACAGTACAGTTTTCTCAGAGACCGTTCCATGGCAGTACACAGAGCTCTTTCTCATTCTTTTTTACAGATCCATTGCATGAGGTACATAGATTGCTATGCAAGCATTTACTTTTATAAATCATACTTTAATGAAAACTACCATTCCTATAAGATTTCACATGCGCACATATAGTACATAATAAAAAATAAATTTCTAGGGAATCAATTCTAGTGGAATTGATAGGTTAAAGATACATGTATTATAATTTTTTCAGATAAATGGGATAATTTACCTGCTATCAGTGATTACAAAGGTGTTTCTTTTCCTATGCCCTAGCTATTTTCATGGTTTAAAAAAAAATGATCTCTGTAAGGCAGTGATTTATATTACTTTTCTTATATTATTTGTATTTTTTCTTATTAAACATTTCATATTTAACTGTTTCCTTTTATGTGAACCATCTGTGCATAAACTTTCCATAATTTTCTATTGGATTACTGATACTTTATTTTCTATTGGTTTGTAAAAACTCTTTACATATTAGGAAGTTTGTTATTATTTGTGGTGCCAGTAGCAAACATCTTTCTGCAATTTGCTTGCCTTTTGAGTTTGTATAAGGTAGATTTTGCCATGAAGATTTTTGATATAAAGCTGAATTTATAAATCTTGGATTTCAATGGCTTCTAAATTACATGTCATAGCAGAAAGACCTGTTATAATAAAAACAATTTTCCTGTGAATTTGTGTAATAATTTCATTTTCTGCATGTAAATCTTTCATCTGTTTGGAATTTATCCCAAATTAAGTATTCAAGATTAATTCAACATTTCCCCCATGTAGGGTTTTATCCATTTTTCCTCATTGATTTGAGATGTCACCTTTATCATATATCATATCATATATATCTATTCCTGAATATATTCAATTTTATGGCTGTGATCTATTAATCTATTTGAGTACAATACTACTTGTAACAACTGTAGTCATATTATGCTTTAATATCTAGTTAGGCCATTTCCTGAATCTTCCTGTATTCCTGTCTATGTTCTGAATCTTCCAGCCTAATTTGTATTTTCATGTGATCTTTGAAAATTAGCTCATCAAATTTCCCCTTCTCCCAAAAAATTTGTTGATATTTTTATTGGTTCATGTTCAAATTATGGCTTAACTGAGGAAAAATATTTTCACCACGCTGCAAGTTCACATCCAAGAAGATGACATAACTTTGATTTATTCAAGGCTTCTTTGGGGTCCCTTGGGAACATATTTAAGTATTCTTCAAATAGACCTTATACATTTATTAAGTTTATTCTTATTTTTTGCTGTAAGAATAATATATATATATATATATATGCATACTTTTTTTTTTTTTTTTACTTCTATAATATCCACTGTGGGCAAGGGGGCTGGGGAAATAGACATTCCCATCATAGCTGTTAGAAGCAAACCTTTCTGGAGGACAAGGCAGAGAGTGCCTTCAACTGTAAAAATGCACATACTCTTTGTCTAGCAACCTTGCTATTGGCATTACTCTTGCAAATGGACTTATAAATGTCTTACAAGATACATAAACAAAGATATTTACTAAAAGGTTGTTCTTGGAACCAAAAAGTTCTTCATTGGAGAATTAAACAATAGGACACTCCAATGATGAATCCTATGAACCATTAAGAAGATTTACTGTTCAGTGCTGATAAAGAAACCTGTCCAAGATACATTGTTAAGTTAAAAAATAAAGTCCTAACTGTATTAATGGTATGATCACTCTTACATTTAAAAAAGTTAAAAGGGGTTCGGCACCTGTAGCTCAGTGAGTAGGGAGCCGGCCACATACACTGAGGCTGGTGGGTTCAAGTCCAGCCCAGGCCTGCTAAACAACAATGACAACTGCAATCAGTAGCTGCACGCACCTACAATTCCAGCTACTCAGTAGGCTGAGGCAAGAGAACTGCTTAAGCCCAAGAGTTTGAGGTTGCTCTGAGCTCTGACGCCACGGCACTGTATCGAGGGTGACGTCTCAAAAAAAAAGTTGAAAGGATAGATAGACATAGTCATAAATTTTTAAAAAAAAAATTCTGGAAGAAACCATAAAACATCAATTTTTTTTTTTTTTGGAGACAGTCTCTCTCTCTCCCACCTTGGGGTTCAGTGCTGTGTTGTGAGCCCAGCTCACGGCAACCTCAAACTCCTAGGCTCAGATGATCTTCATGCCTCAGTTTCCAGAGTAGCTGAGACTACAGGCATTAGCCACAATGCCCAGCTAGTTTTTTCTATTTTTAGTAGAGACGGGGTCTCACTCTTGCTCAGGCTAGTCTTGAACTCCTGAGCTCAAGAACTCTGCCCATCTTGGCCTCCCAGAGTGCTAGGATTATAGGCATGAGCCACTACGCCTGGCCAGCAGAAAAACATCAAATCGAAGAGAGCGACTAGAATAGGGAAGAAAGGGTTGAAAGATTGTCCTTATTTTATACTTTCAATACCATTATACATCTACAGGGATTGTTTGGGTAGAGGATTAATGAGACATTTTTATTTTCTTCTGTATATATATTTAAAAGTTCTTAATGTATTTAAAAAAAATTTGTTATTTTTTAAAACAAATTTATAAACAAAATCTAGGGGTACTTTAGAATAAATGCCATGTAATATCAAATACTGTATTTCTCATTTCCATATATCATGCAAGAAATTTACAGGAAAAAAAATCCATTAACAATGATTCATGCTGAGTCTAAAGCAAGCATTCAGCATCCTGGAGAAAGTGCCTTTAATAACAGTGACAAATAAAAAGACTGGCCAGGAGAGCAGAAAAGTATGCAATCTCCCCCTTGAAAGGTACGTTCTGGATCTTCTGGACTTAAATCCAAAGTTAAGTCGCACAAAGAATGCTGAGCCCCTCCCAATTCCCCAGGCACAGAAACCCATCAAGGTGTCTCATAGAAGCTCCAACCCAGGCAAGAGGACCCTACTCTGCACCTTGAGCTTCAGAGCAAGGGCTCTGGTCCAGCCCCATGGTCCAGAAGCAGAAGCACTTGCTAACTTATTAGAGATGAAATGAATCCTGGCCCCACTTAGAAAGTCAGAATCTGAGCCATCTGTCTCTCCACAAGCCCTCCAGAGGCTCACCAGCTCCATAGAGTTGTTCTTCAGCCCTCCTCCAACCACACTCCTCTCCACGAGCAAGGGGACAGATCCAAGCACATGTGCCCACCTGTGACCTGCACCTGCCTTCACACAGCCCAGGCCCTTGAACTATATGCCCTACCAGCACTGGGCCCCTCTGCAGCAAGGGCAGATAGTGTCCCTATGGGCACACCTCCATGCCCAGGGCAGGGATGAGACCAGGGCCAGAGGAGTGAGGACATACTCACTCCAGGTGCAAAATATAAGGGAGCCCGGAAAACTCAGTGACCAAGATAAATAAATATTTAATTTAATAAGTTAAAAAGTAAAAAATTAATGCAAAAAAGTCATGATGAACAAAGCAACAAAAACTTTTGGTAAAACCAAGACCAGTTATTAGTTTTTCCTTTCACGTCAAGCTGTTATATGGCTCACTCAGCACCATTAATGATCTTGTCTTTATTTAAAATGTTACCTCACTGCCCTCACTCAAATTCGAGCCTGTGATCTCCCTCTGTGTCCCAGGCCCTATGAAGGCTAGGTGTGGGCCTCAGACCTACCAGGACCACCTTCCTCTTTGTCAAGCTACGGAACCAAAAGGGTGAAACCACAAGTGACAGAGACAATGCTTGTTTTATTTGAGAAACTGAATGGACTTTTAATAGGGGGGCAATTACACTTTATCGAGCAAACCTAAAAGGACTATCTAGCAAAGATCCCCTCTTCTTTGATAAAACTGTATATGAAGACCATCTGGGAGTCATCAAATACACGGCCTCAAACTCAGCCAGCCTCTACAGTTCAGTAATTTTTAAACCTTCAAACTCTTTCTGCTATAATAAAATAAGCCTGTACTAAGATTTTGATAATTTATATGTTTCGTTTTAGGCATCACCCTATAATAATAAAAGCAGCCGATGTGTTTAGAAGACAGGATTCTCCTATCAGCTGTGCTCCCCAACAGCTGTTAGCCTCAGGCGTGTGAATACTGAGTTTCCTGGTATAAAACAGAGATAACACATCAGCCTGTCTCCCATCACAGAGTGGTCATAAAGATCAAATGGGATGATGTGTGTATAATCCACAGAGCCCAAGGAAACACAGCAGCAGCCCTGGCAGTGGTGGACAGGTGCCTGGACAGGCGGATTGGTCTTCTGGGAATGGAGTTGATAATATGGGGCTGGGATCACTAGCTCATTCTCCATCACCACCCACACCCCTTAACTTCCACACTTCAAATCAGCAACATGAGAAATATAAATAAACTGCTTCATAGCTAAATGCTTCCTGAATAAAATATAGTATCTTTAAAACTTTTATCTTAAAATCCAAAGAAGTATCTCCTATCAAAACTAAGCAATTTTATGGCTTTAATTTTTGTTATGCATGCTGTCAAAGTTTAGCTTCATGATTAAAAAACAGATAAAAATGAATCTCAACAATCTCAAAGCATAAAAAAAAACAGTCTTCTATTGTAAATATGATTAAAGGCCTTAATTTCATGTTTCTATTTGAACCTTAACCTTAAAAATACAAAAACAAAAAAATCTAGTTCTTATGAAGTGACCAATCCCCTAACGGTATTACTAGAAAAATAAAGGGATGATTCATTTGTTTGGATAGACATACCAATTGTAGCCTGTTATAGTTTCTCAACCTACCTACCACAGTAACCTCCCTACTATTTTATTCTGTAATAGTTGCCTGATTTTGTTTACAAATTATGTAACCTTAGGCAAGCCAATATAACCTCCTCCCCATCTCTTGGGTCCCTCCTTTATAAAATTAAAACTTTGGATAGGGAATTGAAAAAGGAGGTTTCAACTTTTTTTATTTTTGACAGCGTTTCACTTTATCACTCTGGGTATAGTGCTGTGGTGTCATAGCTCACAGCAACCTCAAACTCTAGGGCTCAAGAGAGCCTCTTGCCTCAGCCTCCCAAAAGGCAATTATTTTATTATTTCAGTTTGGAGAAGAAGGCACCAGTTTCTAACTATAAGAAAAAGTGACATTGGGTAATACAATGAATGTTTTCAATGTGAACTTAAAGGGTTACCAAGACCAGAGCCCCGATGGGAATAAGGAATAAGCACATCTTCACCCCACCCTGGGGGAAGGGGTGGATCCATGAAAGAGAAGTGGGAAGGCAGAGAAGCTGCCTGAGGTCCCAGCCTGCCGCTAGCCCAGGTAGGAGTGGGGGGATTGTGCTGTTCTTCTAGGGAAGCCCACATCACCACGGTGGGAGGAAAGAAATGTTTTAAGGAACACTGGGGGCGGCGCCTGTGGCTCAAAGGAATAGGGTGCCGGCCTCATATGCCAGAGGTGGAGGGTTCAAACCCAGTCCCTGCCAAAAACTGCAAAAAAAAAAAAAAAAAAAAAGAAGAAGAAGAAAGAAAAGAAAGAAACACTGCTGAAGGTGATAGGTTCCCTTCATCCTAAAGGACAGCTACAAGGAAATGGTGTGAGTTATTCTCAAGTTACTTTGGCTCCCTGGCCTTTGACCAGGACTTCACTTTAGGGATGAACCACATAAGCCACCTCATAAGTTAAAATTTCTAATTATAACTTCAGATTCTTAAGATGAGAGACACTGATGAGGCTGTCTCAGCCATCACTACCCTCCAGCGAGAGGAAATGCCAGCCTGCTCAGAGTTAGCGCCATGAGACTTTTCTCTCCACTTTGTAACCTGTCCACAGTGATCAGATGCCAGCCTCCTTCAGCCTGGACACCCACTGTGCTTCCACTATGCCACATCTTCACCCCACACTGGGCCTTTGTCCCTCCACCACAGTGCACAGAACAGTTCTCTGGGGCTCTTCCCCACCTGGCAGGGGCTGAGTCTCATTTTCTGGCCCGGCAGAAGGTCTGGTGGGGATCCCAAGGCCAGGAGGTCAGATAGAGAGAGCCAACACAAGCAGGGAAAGGGCCATGAACACTGCAGCCCGACCCAGCCCAGGGGGCAGCACCTTGTCCTTCTAGCCGGTTACCATCAAGGCGCAGGTGAGCACAATGGTGCCAGAACTTCTAATTCTTACTTTCAAGAAGTCAGAAATGTTAATTCTCCTAATCCTTTAATCTGGCAAGTTATTTCGATTTTATTTTCAATCCCAACAGCTTTGGGGTCTGAGGGGGGCATTTGATAAATGTGGGGCAACAGTGCTCCACGCTCCTTCCCACCCTTAGGACCTCAGCACTGACCATGGGTAGAACAGCCATTCTGCTCATTCTCCATTCATCCTGAGTTACATCAAAGGCTTCAAGGACACGCCCACAGGTATTTGACAGTGGTCTCTATTTCCTAATTCCTCCTTTTTCTTTATTGGGATTAAGATGAATAAAGAGTTTAGAACCGCATAACTATTTTAAATCTTTTGGAAATCTTATTTATTCTCCAACTAAATTACATAACAGACTTTTTTAGAATCAAAATGCAGAAACTACTGTGAAAAGGTATTTGGGGTTGCATAAGAGTACAAAGGTTTTTTGAAATATATGTTTTGTTTTTTCTCTCAGAAATGTAAGTCCATATACATAAACAAACCATTATTCCAAGAGTAAAGAAAAAAATAAAAAGTTATGAAAGCACTGGGAAAAACATAACCCACAAAGCCACACATTTCTTAACACTCCTGGGATAAAGTGAACTTTGTTTTTGCTATGACTATGTTCTGTTTAGCAAAAGCATTCTGCAGCCCTATCTATTCCCTGGAAACGAAACCCTTTAGACATCTGTAGAAAAGCCAAAGGGATGTCTTTGCTATTTCAAACTTTATTATGAGGACAGTATCAGCCTCCAACAGAAAAAGAAACCACTGCATACAGCAACTACATGTCACACTCAGTTCTAGAAAGCAGGATACAGCAGGCTGAATTGCAACCGCTTCTGTTATTTTGACCAGCAATCATTTGTGACTTTAACCTAATTATTCAGAGTCCGACTCTGCTTTTCTAATTACATCCGCTAATGGATCTGTCAATACCAAGGAGTGCAATATGGGGGAGACACCATCTCCCTCCGTAATTTCCCTCATAGGTGAAGCTTCCCTCATAGGTGAAGCTCGCAGTAACAGTCTTCAACCACATCTTTTGTTTCAAAGTTCCTTCGAGACTGTGACTGCTATAACATCAATCTGCCTGGGCTTTTCAGTAGATCCAATGTAGCAAAACACTAAAATCAATCACTTTTCAATGTGGGGCATTTCATTCTATAGGTAAGAAATAAGGGCCAGGCGCAGCGGCTCACCCTGTAATCCTAGCACTTTGGGAGCCTGAGGCTGGTGGATGCTTGAGTTCAGGAGTTCGAGACCTATCCGAGAAAAAGTGAGACCCTATCCCTACTAAAAATAAAAAATAAAAAAAAAAAAAAACAAAATGAGCATTGGGGCAAGCACCTATAGTCACAGCTACTCAGGAGGCTGAGGCAAAAGGATTACTTGAGTCTAAGAATTTGCTGTGAGATGATGATGTCACGGCACTCTACCCAGGGCAACAAAGTGAGGTTCTGTCTTCAAAAAAAAAAAAAAGGAAACAAAAATTCAACTTTTAAAATAATATTTTCAGCCCATGTCTTCTGTATATATCATTTCTAAATCTGTGGAACAAATTAAAACTTTTATTTTAGGGCTTTTAAAATTTATATTTTTGTCACCTGATTAAACCAAGTCATGATTCTAAAATTTAAAAAGAACAAAAAAGAAAACCCATATGCAGGCAAAGGAAACTACATCCATTAAAGTATTCTTTTTTTATTTTATTTTTTTTTTACTCCAAAGTGAAATTCTCATAACACAAAATTAACTCTTTCAAAGTGGACAATTCGGTTGCATTTTGTACATTTAGTTCTAAAACATCTTTGCCCCAAGAGAAAACTCCATATCCATCAACCAGTTATTCCCCATTCCCTTCTCCCCATAGCCTGCGACAGCCACCAACATGCGTTCCTATAACACTATCTTTTTTAAATGTTAATTTTTATTGTGTGTATTTTAGGTATATCACATGTTGCTTTGACATACATAATATAGACACACTTAGTGAAATGATTACTACTGTCAAGCAAATTAATGTATCATCCCACATAGTTACCTTTCTTTATTTTTGTGGGAGAAGTACCTAAAATCTTCTGTGTTAGCAAATTTCCAGTATACATTCTTATCAACTGTAGTCCTCATGTTGTACATTAAATCTTTACTTACTCATCCTACATAACTGCAGCATTGTGTCCATTGTCCTATATCTTCCCATCTCCCTGGCCCCCACCACTGTTCTCTTTGTTTCTACTTTTTTTTTTTTTTTAATTTCACATATAAGCAAATGTGAAATTCACAAATGTGAATTCACAATATAAATAATGCAATATTTATCTTTCTGCAACTGGCTTGTTTCACTTAGCGTAATGTCCTCTAGTCTTATCCATTTTGTTGCAAATGGAGGATCACCTTTTAAAGACTGAATAATATTTCCTTGTGTACATATACCATTTTTCTTTATTCCCTCATTTGTTGACTGACCCTTAGGTTGTTTCCACATCTGGCCATTGTGAAAATGTTTGCAAAGAACATGGAAATGACAATACATTTTCCACATAATGATTTCATTTCCTTTGGATATATACCCAGCAGCGGTATTGCTGGATTATACGGTAGTTCTACTTTTAATTTTTTAGGAATTTCCATACTGTTTCCCGTAATGGCTATACCTCTTTATATTCCCACCAACACTGGGCAAGGGTTCCCATCTCTTCATATCTTCACCAGCATTTGTGTTTTGTTATTTTGGTAGGAGCCATCCTAACAGGTGTGAAGTGATGGCTCACTAAGGTTTTGATTTGCAACCCCCTGATGACGTTAACAAGTACCCTTTCATTTACCCGTGGGCCATTTTTGTATTTTCTATGGAGAAATGTCTATTCAGGTCCTTTGCCCATTTAAAAAAATCATGATATTTGTTTTTTTGCTATTGAGTTGTATAAGTTCTAACACACTATTCCTAATACCTTAATTGAATTATGGATAAACACAGGGGAATCTTAGTTAAGACCAAAAGGACTTAAGCTTGTATAAAACCTAGGATTCTGCAGGTCCTTTAGGGAGTAATTGGCAAAACAACAGGTGCCTCAGGCCATCAGACCACAAATGACGTCTAATGCGGCAGACTGCCATGACAACGGGGAAAGGGGAAGTAACAAGTTTGGTTTGCTTGTCATTTCAAAGGGTCATACACAGTCAGTGACTTATATACACAAACACAACATGGTACTGTAAAAAATTCAGTGTCTAGGTGTTTGGAAAGAGACTGAATAATTCCCATTGATCAAACCCAGAAGATGGCATTACTGCTCATCTCACCACTCCTTTTTGTCAGAGAAGACACAGGCTAAGATTCATCAAGAAGTCGTAAGAAACACCAGGTCCCCTGCTGCTTAGATTTAGTAGTGGGTACTCAAATATTAAAAGCAACCAGCTAAAAACTAAACCCAGAGAATTAAAAAAAATTTCATACATTTAAAAGTATTTTTGATAGAGAAAGGAAAACACAATGGATCACCAAGAATTCAAAATTACTAACCAAACTCATTCACACCAAATCCAAAAAGAGCTTATCACGAGTCAGAGGGAAGCTAGTTATCGATATTTTAAGCTGTTTTTCTAATCGAGTTTGATAACATGAGAGAAGACTCTTGGTATGCAGATTTCTATGACAAAAGTGTCAGGACTTTGTACAATAGGTCCTGAATGTCAATTTGATCAATGTCCTTTAGTTATAACATAGATGTGAAAAAAACTTGCTTCCTGGTAGAGGTAACTGTCTGCATGGTGTTCTCACATTCTCTCATATGTTTGCTAGGTACTCAGGTTTCCTTGCATATCCCAAAGATGTGCACATTAGGTTCACTGCTGCGTCTCCACTGACCCAGCAGGAATGAGCATGGGTGAGCCCTGAACTGGCTGAACTGGGAAGGGTTCCCGCCTAGTGTCCTGAGCTGCTGGGATAGGTTTCAGCTACCTACTACCCTGAACTGGCATAATTGGGTAAATAATGATCTTATTTATTTTTCTTAATAGTTCTTAAATATTATGGATAGCTCGCGTTTATTTCAGTATTTAATATTAAAAGTGTTTGGTGATGTTTTTGTGACCAGAAATATACTGTAGGAACATAACTCTTATTTATAACAATTAGCCTGTGAAAAAACTGGTTTCATCTTATTTTGTTTCGACTGAAGTCACAGTTTCCAAGAACCTAGCAATGGCACTGAGCATTGAATAATCAACTCAGTGATAATAATTTTTGATTATTATCATTGAATAATCAAAAACAATCAGCATTGAACGCTGTTGTGACCAAGTGCTTAAAGAAGACATACCAGAAAAATAATGCATCATTGAGAGGTGATTTTGAGGGGTCTCTGTTTCCACTTCAGGAATAACTGCTTTGGTCTCTCCTCAGGCAGGTGTGCTGACAGCAAGGACCCGGCAGGGTGGGCCTCCAGTGGGGAGCAGGTACTGAGCACAGAAACTCATTCTGACCAGGCGTCCACATGCCCCCTTGCAGACCACACATGTTCTCATCCACTCACCATCTGAAAAGTCCCACCAGGAACCAGGCAGGCCACCAGCTCTTTCACAATAAGAAGGGACAAAGTGCATTTTTCAAGCCAAAACAGCCAAGTGCCATTTTAATTCTCCACAGTCTATAGACACCAAAATGGTACATTGCACTCTTCCACATTACAGACTAGTAAATAGAAGATTTTTAAATGAGTTTGTGAAAGTTCATCATACAAATTGCGTCATTCTTATCAGAGTTGAGGAGAAAAAGTTTTCTGGGCACATAACTCTGCTCCAAGAATGTAATTCTCCTCAAGCCTGGGTGCAGAGACTGGCTGTTGTAACCTGAAACCAGTTTTATCTAATAGTTACTGAAACAACCTGCTGTGACACTAAGACCTCTGTCCACAACTGACAGGCACCAATCAACACTTGCCAGCTCTCTAAAACTTTACTAGTGCCAGACAAAATATAACATTTCTCTTTTTTTTTTTCTTTTTTGCCATTTTTGGCCAGGGCCAGGTTTGAACCCACCACCTCCGGTACATGGGGCTGGCGCGCTACTCCTTTGAGCCACAGGCGCTGCCCAACATTTGTTCTTTTTATAAAACCTTCGACCTTTTGTTTTTCAGACATAGTGAAGATGACTCTGTGTGTATCCCCCAAATTGCAATTCTTGCTTCCAAAATAAAAAGTAAATTTAGAGATTTGTCTCTATATTTTATTTGACTTCCACAAGTTGGATTCACAGCTCTGACCTGGAGAGATATTCGGTACAGAATGAGAAGAGTGTGATACAGTGTGATACACACATTATATGTGCCCATTTTTGTAAAAACCAAACCAGACCCCTACAGATGTGTTCCTGGGGCACATAGAAGGTGTGGAAGGGGACCTTCCAGAAGATCATGAAATCGAGGAATGGTAACTGAGACAAGGGCAAGTAATCAACTCTTTTTTTTTTTTTTTTCTATATTACTTACTTTCAGAGTTTCATTTAAAAATAACAAGAATAAACAATGTTTATAAGACAGAACTTACAGAGGAAAACTACAGTGGACAAGACTATTAAGTTTTTTAGCAGCCAAAGTCAGGACCTGAATCATCCTCTAAATGTAATAGGCCTAATAAATTTAAGGAAGAGAAAGAAAGACAAAAAGAAGATAAAAGAGAGGCTTTCTTTATCCATACCACCTAATTATGAGCCCCCACCCATCCACACAACTCTCTCCCCCTTCTCTTTGTTTTTTTATGCCAATTTCTTGCATGCACACTCTCTCTCTCTCTCACACACACACATACGCGTGCAGCTTTCTATTTGTGCTAAGACAGTACTCACATGTGGCTACTGAGCACTCAAAATGTGACTAGTCTGAACTGTATGTGCTATAAGTGTAAAGTATACATCCAATTTCAAAGACTTTGGTATTTTCTATTTTTTTCATGCTAAGAATTTTTTTATGTTAATAACATCCTGAAATGGCAATAGTTTGGATATATTAGGATGAAATAAAATATACTATTAATATTTCTTGTTTCTTTTTATCTTTTTAAAATGTGACTACTAGAAAATTTAAACTTACATACAATGCTGAAAAGTATACTTCCAGTGGACAGGGCTGCTCTCTATTGTTATTTACCAATCACTTATTTCACAGCATCTGTCACAACTTTTAAGTATACAAATCATTCATTGTATTTTTTGTTTGTTTGTTTGTTTGTTTGTTTTGTTTTTGTTTTGCTGTTATCCCCACTAAATAAATTCCACCAGGCCAGAACCTGGCTGGGTTTCTTCACCAACAAGCTGGCCAACCCAAGAGTATCTAGGGAAGGCTCACTAACAGCCATCATTAAATGAAGAAATTCTTCTCCGATGAGGACACAGCCCACATCATGACTACATCAACATTTTTTCCATCAAAAAGTCCAGTGCAAACCACCACCTACAGTCACTCTGCAGGATGGTGAATTCCAAAGTCTTCACACTCCCTGGGCCTCAAAGTAGGTTACCCACGAGACCAAGATGAGAGAACTGTATGTAGTAGGTGCTGGAGAACCGTCAGCCAGTGTGAAACTCGAAGGAAAAGTGGAAACCTTTCTTGTCAATTGTGGTAAAATATACATTAACATCAAGTTTACTATTTTAACCCTTTTCAAGTAGCACTAGGTACATTCGCTTTGTCATGCAACCACCACCACCATCCACGTCCTGGAAACCTTCTTTTAAACCACAGCTGCATCTCCCACTCAGCCCTATGCCTCAGCTCCAATAGGGAGAAAGGACACCTCACCTCCGTTTCAACATCTGCCTTTTCTCCGCGCCACCCCCTGCACCCCTGTAAGCAGATAGATGAGAGCAGCAAGAAGGAAAAAGGAGGTGCTGAGAGTCGGAGTAATTCACCAACATGCCCACTGGAAGAGTCAGAAGTTTGATATGACAAGGAAAAAGAAAGAAAGAATATAATAATTTCACTTTGTAGAGATGGCCAATAATGACAGGACAAAGACTGTGCTTGCATACAAGCAATGACTGGGGATCTTAACTCCAAACAGCAGAAAATGGAAAAGGAGAAATTTCCCATGAAGCACGGTGTCCAAGGGTGTGTGCTCAATTCAGTTTGGCGTCTACATAGGGTAAGAAATAATATTATTGTTTCTTTTTCTCCTGAATTATTAATCGGTCTCAACTCTATAATAAAATTTCACATTGGCTTATCAAGTCTTAGAAGAATTTTTTTAAAATCTCTGAATATAAAATAATGCACTATGGAAACTTTTGGAAAGCATCAAAATTTACCATGTGCAAAACTAGTTTCAAGAGGTTTGTGACAGAATAAATTCTATACCCTGGGGGCTTAACACAACTTCCACCCATAAAAGAAGCCCATTAGTTTGTTCCAAAGTGCAAATTTCCATTAGTAGCATCTCCTTTTCCTCACTGTAGGGAAGATGTACCACATATTCAGTGGTCCAATTATATAAACCGTTCATGAGGCTTACAAAAAGTTCCACACATCGTAAATGCACTTTAACAATAATCTTCCGTGTATGACATCACAAAAGATTGAACAAAACTCAGTCAATGAGAACAGAACCAGACAGCTCTAGTACTCTAAAAAAAGCTTCCACACCTGCATTTTCAGCTTTGCATGAACGATTACCGCGTTCACATGCAAACTCCCAAATTGGTGCATGAAAATAGAAAATCGTACATGAGAGTTGAACGCTCGACTCCATTAACCAATTTGCATGCAAAAATTGTCATCAGCACTCTTTGGTTTATTTTTTGCTCTAGTAAGAGACGGTGTCTATGATGCCGTGGAAGGCTGCTCTTAAGAGGTGTTTTGATTCCCCATCATAAAAAAGGGGTCCCTGATGGTGTTTGGGGTCTCTGCACGTACACACATCCACCCCAGCCACTTTCCCAGCTATTCCAGAGGAAAGGGAGACAAGCTGGAGAATGAGACCAAGTAGAATGAGTGTCTGAGAGCAAATGGCAGGGGTTTCTTCAGAATGGCAAAATGGAAAAGAAATTTGGTGAAAATCATTTCTATTTGCACTCAGAAAAATGCAATCTAGTGACAACTGTCACAAGGAGGGAAGACGGATGTTTAGCCAGGCAGGATAATGTACTTTCTTGACTTGCCAGTGATCACACCAGGAAGTCCAGCCTTCACGACCCCCCAGGACGGTCTGAATGGTATTATGTGCTTATAGGTTTTCTCCAACATTTTCTTTATTTCTTCCCTCTTTCCATCCTTTCTCTTTTCCTTCTTTCCTCCCTTCTACTCCACGAGCCACCAGCCACATATGGCTACTGAACACTTATGGACATGAGGCCTGTGAGAACTGTGATGTGCACACACACAATTTCAAAGACTTAGTAAAAAAGAAAACTATAAAATCTCTCAATAATAATTTTTTTTTTTTTTTTTTTGGAGACAGAGTCTCACGATGTCACCCTGGGTAGAGTGCTGTGGCATCACAGCTCACAGCAACCTCAAACTCTTGGACTTAAGTGATTCTCTTGCCTCAGCCTCCCAAGTAGCTAATAATAATTTTTTTTATATTGATTACATGTTAAAATGATGAATTTCCTAATGCACTGGTTAAAGGTATCATTAAAATTAATTTACCTATTGATATTTTTTAATGTCATTACTAAAAAATTTAAAACTGGCATCCATGGGTCACATTATATTTTCATTGAACAGGACTGTTCTAGAGCTTTTTGTTTTAAATAGATGCATTTTATTACAGTCCATAAAAACATGATCTTTTATCTACTTTTATGAAGAGGCCAATTTAATTCCTTATTAAGCATCCATTAGCTGTAGCTACAAGTAAGGCCACTTCTTTATGCTAAAATAAACCCATAACACCAAGGAAGAGAAAAAAGCAGCCCAAAATCCTTACAGTGTGGGATCAGATGGCCAACCTTCCACCAAGCATTGTTTTTTACTGTCACTATTCCAAATTGGAATAATAAAGCAAAACTTCTGCCTGCCTTTGTGTTTGATGGTTTGCTCCCTGTGCCCCTTAAATACTTGCACTTGGAGAATTTCCAGTAACATAATCATGCAGCTTCTGAAGTGTTTACCTCTCAGGAGCCACTGGGTTCTTGACCCTTCTCTGCCCCTGCACTGTTGGCAGGTCCATAACATCCTCCCAAGTCACACCTCTCACCCCACGCAGGGATCGCAGGCTTCGAATTACTGCCATAGCAATACTAGAAATAACTGCTGGAGGCAACCAGCCAGCCGGCTTCCCACTGAGATCATTTATAGCAGAAATATCAATAGACAGTGGACCTTCCAGTCACTTGTGTTGAGCCCCTGGAAGTGCTTTGTACGAGATTTTCCGGATGATTTACGTTACATTCCAGAAATGCAACTTCTCCCTCACACACTTAATAAGTGCCCTTGGTTTTAATGTTTCCACTTAACATACCTTTCTTCCTCCCTTCCTGGGCTTCCCTGTCAGGTTCCTGGGGGAATGGTGTGAGAAGGCTTCCTGATATCTGCATTTCCACATATTAGTATTAGTAGTAGTATTACTTTGTTTTAACCAGAATACAGTTTGCTAAATTATGCAGATACTACTAGGCAAATAAAGAACAGAAGTATAGAATTGAATTGTTGGATAGAAAGCTGGTTATGTATCAAACCTGGCTAAGGCAGAGAGGTGAGTAGACTCCTGGCTAAAGTTCTTGCTCTGAAGGCAGATTACCTGGGTTTGAATCTCAGTGCCACCCCCTACTAGCTGGATGATTATTGATGAGTTATGAGTTACAGGCTTCAATTCTGTCTATATAGGATAAAAAGGATACCTCTCCCACTAGCTAATATGAGGGTTAATATAATGCACATGTAGCATTAGACCTGGCCCCAGAACCCGTAGCTCCTCTGTATATTGAAAGCTGCTAAAATCATTACTGCCATTGCTGTTATTAATAACTCTAATCCTCCCACAAATTGTTAGTTACCAAGATGACAGATCATCAGGTCTATAAATCGACCCTTTAGTTTGAAATCACTCCAGCTCTCCATCAATATTCTTCAGTTTTTATTCCTGGCTTTAATTTTTCAGCCTAAACCATAGACCTGCATTTTTTTTTTTTTTTTTACAATTCTCTTTTATTTTTTATTTATTTATTTATTTTTTTCTCACAAATAGGATTCTTTATTTGTCATTATTAAAAGCCTGAATTTTAGACAGATTCTTGGACTGGTGGTTCATATCCATCAGCTTGTTCAACTTTAGCACCTGTCTCGTCCCCAGTAGCTTTTCCAGAGCTACTACCTTCACCATGAAGCTCCATGACTTTTCCCAATTCAAACTTGGGTTTCTTTAGCATTTTTACTTTTCTAACGAAGACATCATGGAGAGGATAAATAGATTGGCATGCCTTTTCTATGTCTTTTCCAATGCTATCTGGAATCCTGAAAACAGCCAATAATAGTAAATTAGTTT
>CAUYPK010126181.1:0-32296 GCA_963574355.1 Loris lydekkerianus
TTTCATGTTTACATGGATGGAGCTGGAACATATTTTTCTTAGCAAAGTATCTCAGGAATGGAAGAAAAAGTATCCAATGTACTCAGCCCTACTATGAAGCTAAATTATAGCTTTCACATGAAGGCTATAACCCAACTATAGTAGAAGACTATGGGGAAAGGGAAAGAAAAGGGGGAGGTTAGGGTGGAGAGAGGGTAATGTGTGGGGCCACACCTACAGTGCATCTTAGAATGGGTGCAGGCTAAACTTACTAAATGCAGAATACAAATGTGTACATACAATAACTACGAAAATGCCATGAAAGCTATGTTTAACAGTTTGATCAGAATATTTTAGATTGTATATGAAACCAGCACATTGTACCCCTTGATTGCACTAATGTACACAGCTATGATTTAACAATTAAAAAAAAAGACTAAGGGTTAAGTAATTGAAAACATTATTTGAAGGAAATGGAAATCAGGAGAAAGGAGGGGTCACAATCTTATTTTCAGATTCAAGCAGATGAACACTTTATACTGCTCAAAGAAACAATATAACAAGAAGATATTTTGATTTTAAATATTTATGCAACCACCTTAAATGCTCCAAAATTTATGAAACAGACCTTGATGAATCTGACCAATATGATATCCCATAATACCATAATGTCTGGGGAATTTAACATCATTCTGACTGAAGTGGATAGATCTGCTAAACAGAAACTAATCAAAGATACAAAGGATTTATTTATATGTGACCCTAGAACAAAAGTGATTAAGAGACATATACAGAACACACCATCCGACAGCTAAAGAACAAACATTTTTCTCATCAGCCTATGGTACACACTACAAAATAGACCACATCCTAGTATACAATCAAACCTCAGCAAAATTAAAAGAATGGAAATTATACATTGTATCTTCTCAGGCCACAGGGTAATAAAGGTGGAACTCAACTCTAATGAAAATGTTTATCTCCACACAAAGACCTAGAAATGAAACAACCTTCTGCTGAGTAATAGGTTCAGGAAGAGATAAAAGAGGAAATTATTAAATTTCTCAGACTTTACAACAATGAAGATGCAAGTTACCAAAATGTGTGGGATACATCAAAATTAGTCTTAAGAGGGAAATTTATTACATTAGATGCCTACATTCATCTAATTGAATACAGGAATGTATCAACAAACACATGGACCATCTTATGGAACTGAAAAAAAAAATAACAATCTAATCCCAAACCCAGCAGAAGAAAAGAAATAACCAAAATTAAATCCAAAATTAATGGTATTGAAAACAAAAGAATCATCCAGAAAATTGACAAAAACAAAAATTAATTTTTCAGAAAAAAATAAATAAAAGCAATAAACTTTTGACCAGATTAACTAGAAACAGAAACATAAAAACTCTAATAACCTCAATCAGAAACAATGAAGGGGAAATATAATAACAACAGATGCCACAGAGATACAAGACATTATCTCTGAGTACCATAAGAAACTCTGTGTCCCAAAATTTGAGAATGTGGAGGAAATAGATCAATACCTGGAATCACACCCTCTTCCTAGATTTAATCAAGAAGAAATAGCTATCTTGAATAGACCAATTTCAAGAACTGAGATTGAAGAAATAATTAAAAAATCTCTCCCTCCCACCAAAAATGTCCTGGTCCAGATGGCTTTACAGCAGAATTCTATCAAACCTTCAAAGAAGAGCTTATACTCATACTGCAGAAATTATTCCAAAAAATTGAGAAGGAAGGAATTTTTCCCAACACGTTCTATTAAGCAAACATCACCCTGATACCAAAACTAGGGAAAGACCCAACTAAAAAGGAGAACTTTAGATCAATTTCATAAATGAATATAGATGCAAAAATTCTCAATAAAATCCTAGCCAATAGATTATAGCAACACATTTAAAAATATATTCATCATGATCAAGTAGGTTTCATCTCAGGGATACAAAGCTAATTTAACAAATGCAAGTCCATAAATGTAATTCAGCATATCGCCAGATGCAAAAACAAAGACCATATGATCCTCTCAGTAGATACATAAAAAGTATTCAATAAATTCAGCATCTTTTCCTTTTCTTTTTCTTTCTTTCTTTCTTTCTTTCTTTCTTTCTTTCTTTCTTTCTTTCTTTCTTTTTTTTGAGACAGACTCTCATTATGTCACCCTCCATAGAATGCCTTGATGTCACTGCTCACAGCAACCTCAAACTCTTGGGCAATTCTCTTGCCTCAGCCTCCCAAGTAGCTAGGACTACAGGCACCCACCACAATGCCTGGCTATTTTCTTGTTGCAGTTGTCATTGTTGTTTAGCTGGCCCAGGTCAGGCATGAACCTGCAAGTCCCAGTGCATGTGGCTTACCATAACCACTATGCTACAGGCACTGAGCCACAATATCCTTCTATAATTTGAACACTTAAGAATATAGGCATAGGTGGCACATTTCTTAAATTGATCAAAGCCATGTTAGACAAACCCGCAGCTAATAGTATACAGAATGAAGTAAAACTGAAAGCCTTTCCACTTAGAACTGGAATCAGACAAGGTTGTCCTCTATTGCCACTACTATTCAAAATAATGCTGGAAGTTCTAGCCAATACAATTAAGCAAGAGAAGGAAATAAAAGGGCATCCAAATGAGATGAGGACAGAGGAAGTCAAATTCTCACTCTTTGTTGATGATATGATCTTATACTTAGAGAACCTCAAAGACTCAATCACAAGACTTCTGGAAGTTATCCAAAAATACAGCAATGTCTCAGAATACAAAATCAATGTCCACAAATCAGTGGCCTTTGTATATGCCAGTAACAGCCAAGACGTGAAGCTAATCAAGGACACAACTCCCTTCATAGTAGTTTCAAAAACAATGAAATAACAAAATATGCCAAGGAACTCTACAAAGAAAATTATGAAACCCTAAGAAAAGAAATAGCAGAAGATATTAACAAATGGAAGAACATGCTATGCTCATGGCTGGGAAGAATCAACGTTGTTAAAATGTCTATACTAACCAAAGCAATCTACAGATTCAATGCACTCTCCATTAAAATACCACCATCATACTTTCAAGATTTGGAAAAAATAAATCTTCATTTTATATGGAAGCAGAAGAAACCCCATATGAGTAATAAAAACAAAGCTAGGGGTATCACCCTATCTACCATAAAGATTGTATTAGTGTGCAGTCCCATCTACAGTATAAAAGTGTTCCCTTTTCTCCACATCTACACCAGCATTTGCAGTTTTGAGACTTTGTGATGTGGGATAGTCTCACTGAGGTTAGGTGATATCTCAGGGTAGTTTTGATATACATTTCTTTGATGATTAGGGATGCTGAACATTCTACAAGGCCATAGTGATTAAAGCAACATGGTATTGGCACAAAAATAGAGACATTGACATTTGGAACCTAATATAAAACCATGAGTTGAAACTAACTTCTTAGAGCCACCTGATCTTTGATAAACCAAACAAGAACATACACTGGGGAAAAGAATCTCTATTCAATAAATGGTGTTGGGGGAACTGGATAACCACATATAAAAACCTGAAACTGGACCCACACCTGTTACCATTTACAAAAAATTGATTCAAGATAAATAAAAGATTTAAATCTAAGGTGTGAAACAATAAAAATACTCAAGGATAGTGTAGGGAAAACTCTTGAAGATATTGGCCTGGGGAAAGATTTTATGAAGAAGACTTCAGTGGCAATTGCAACAACAAAAATGAACAAATTGGACTTAATTAAACTGAAAAGCTTCTGTATAGTTAAGGAAACCACAACCAAAGCAAATATATAACCTTCAGAATGGGAAAAGATAATTGCATATTATGAATCAGACAAAAGCTTGATAACTAGGATCTATGGAGAATTTAAATTAATCAAAATAGAAAGAGTAAGCAAGCCCATATAACTGGGCAAGAGACATGAATAGAACCTTCTCTAAAGGAGACAGACGAATGGCTAACAAACTTAAGAAAAAATGTTCAGCATCCCTAATCATCAGAGAAATGTATATCAAAACTACCCTGAGATATCACCTAACCTCAGTGAGACTACCCCACATCACAAAGTCTCAAAGCTGCAAACGCTAGTATAGATGTGGAGAGAAGGGAACACTTTTATACTGTAGATGGGACTGCACATTAATACAATCTTTTTGGAAGGAAGTATGGAGAATCCTCAAAGAACTCAAATTAGACCTCTGATTTGATCCTGCAATCCCATTACCAGGCATCTACCCAGAAGAAAAAACATCCTTTCATCATAAGGACATTTGCACTAGACTATTCATTGAATCTCAATTTACAATCACCAAAATGTCGAACCAGCCTAAATGTCCATCAATCCAGGAATGGATTAACAAGCTGTGGTATATGTATACCATGGAATACTATTCAGCCATTAAAAACACGGAGACTTTACATCTTTTTTGTATTAATCTGGATGGAAGTAGAATACATTCCTCTTAGTAAAGCATCTCAAGAATGGAAAAGCAAAAACCCAATGTACTCAATTCTGATATGAAGGCAGTAAACGAGCTAATACAAAGGGAGGGGAAAGAGGATGTGGGGAGAGGGAGAAGGATGGGGGGGGTCATGGTATATGGCACACCTCTTGGGGGGTGGGATGCAATTATAAGAGGGACTTTATCTAACAAACACAATCAGTGTAACCTAAAAAAAAAAAAAAAAAAAAAAAAAAAAAAGGAAAGAAATAGAAAATACCATTCATAACAGTACCCGAAAGTAACAAATTTGATGAAATAAGTATAGAGCCTTTACAATGAAAACTATAAAACATTGCTAGGAGAAATTAAACAAGATCTAAGTAAGTTAAGAGATATACCATGCCCATGGATAGGACGACTCAATACTTTTAAGATATTTATTTTCCATAATGTGTTCTATCCAACCCATTCTTAAATTTTAGACAAATTTTTTCTTGGTAAATTAATTTTGTCATTTTTAAAAGAGTAAATATTTAGAACTTCCATTTAACACTTGTATCAGTTGCAACTCTTTGTCTAAGGAAGTATGAAATAAATCTCAGTGCCTTCTGGGAATGATATTATCTGATAAATATTGGAAATTTCCTCTCTTATATTTTACCTTTGAGAACTGAGATCTTTCAAGCTGGAAGGGATTGGGGCCCCGTCTTCAGTATTCTAAGACAGATCAATATCAGCCTACAGTTTCACACCCTACAAAACTAAGTTTCTTAAGTAAGGGGGAACTAAAGACCTTCTTGGATAAGCAAATACAAAGGGAATTTGTAAAGACCAGTTCAGCCCTGTAGGAAGAACTCACTACTTAGCACAATAGACACCTACTAGTGTAAAACCATCCCACACGTCTCACCACTTCTGAAAATTGGCTCACAACGTATAAAAGATTGAAATCTTAGGCACAAAACTATAAAACTTCTAGAAGAAAGTGTGGGAAAAGCTCTGAATAATATTGGCTGTGGAGAAGAATTTCTGAGTAAGACCCCAAAGGCAATTGCGATAATAGCAAAAATAAATAAATGAAAACTGATTAAGTTAAAAAGCTTCTGCACAGTTAAGGGCATGATCAACAAAGTGAAGAGACAACCTTCGGTGTGGGAGAAGATATTTGCATTCTATGAATCCAATAGAGGGCTAATAACCAGAATCTATAAAGAACTCAAGCAAATCAACAACAACAACAACAAATCTTTTTTTGTTGATTTTCTTGAGTTCAAGCAACCCTATGAAAAACTGGGCAAGAGACATTAATAGAATCTTTTCTCATAAGGAAAGATGAACAGCAAACAACCACATGAAAAAAAAAAAAGCTGATTGTCTCCAATAGGCAGAGAAATGCAGTTAAAATCTCTTTGAGGTATTACCTAAAATCACTTTGAGATATCATCTAATCCCAGTGGGAATGACACACCTTACAAGATCCAAAATCAACAGATACTGGCATGGGAATGGAGAAAAGGGAATACTCATACATTGTTGCTGGGACTGCAAATTAGCACAGCCTTTCTGGAAGGAAGTATGGAGAGTCCTCAAAGATCTAAAAGTAGACCTTCCATTTGATCTTGCAATCCCATTACTAGGTACTGACCCAAAAGGAAAAAGTTATTTTACCATGAGGACATTTTCACTCAAATGTTTATAGCAGCCCAATTTACAAGTGCAAAGATGTGGGAACAACCCAAATGCCCTTCAGTACATAAATGGATTAATCAATTGTGTTATATGTATATCATGGAATACTATTCAGCCATAAAAAGATAGAGATTTTTGTATCATTTGTAACAAGTTGCAGGAATTTGGAGAATATGTAAATAAAATATCACAGGAATGAAAAAATAAGCATCACATGTGCTCAGTTTTAGTTGAAACTGGTAGATTAACAACTACATGTTCGCTTGAGGCACAAACTCAATTAAATTCAAGAAGAGAGGAGAGGAAAGGGTTCAGCACATTCCTGCCCAAAGAGAACAGTGAATGGGTATATGGTACACTTCCCAGGTGAAGGAAACAACTACAACTCAGACTTTACCTTACAATGTAACCTAGTTATGTGTACCCTCTTATTAATCTAACATTTTAAAAAATAAAATAAAATAAGAAAATTTTTTTAAAAAGGTAAAGTTTAGAGCAAAGATATCACAATGGGTCAAGAGGTAAAATAAAGCAATAAAAGCCTACTCAACAGGATGAACTGTAAACCACACCACTTATCAATTCTCTCAATTAGAGAAGTATTTTTCAGGTTGAAATACAGACTGAATCATATGAAATTGTCATTTTTGTAGGTCAAAGAGGTCCCATATTGGCAATTTCACATGATTTTGCCTACTAATAGTGTTTAATGTTGCTCTGGATATGGGGACAAAGAAAAGGGGACTGAGGAATGACTTTTCTTTTTTGTCTTGAGTAACCTGAGAGATGCAGGTCACTTAACACAGCCATTAAGGTGGGGAAAATTAAAGAATCAAGTGTGGTAGCCATGGAAATTGGTTTCTATCACATATCCAATCTCTTTCCCACTGTGTAGTAGTGCTGAAATTTCAGAAATTGTCTCCAGCTCCAGAGGCCATCAGTGACTAGGCTAAGCCAATCTTGGTCTTCCCATTTATTCTCCAGGTTGGTTTGGAATCCCAAGATGATCTGGGTCTTTTCTGGAGCCCACTGGTGAGTGTGCAACCTAAATTTGTTCAGATTGAAGGGAAGAAGTTTAATGGATCTTTGTTCCAACATTTCTAGGACCTTTCTATTTTTATTTTTTTTTTTTTTAGTAAAATGGATTCCCAGAATTAGGAACAGTGAGTCAAAGGGTTGGAACACTTTAAAGTCTCTAGAAAACAATGGTTCCAATGAACCTTTACTCCAGCAGTGTATCAAAGTGTCAATTAAGCCATATATTTTCATAGCATTTATTATCCTCATTAAAAACAACCTTAGCTCGTGTTTTTGGCAACAATTATTATTTCATTTATAATTGCCCTTCTTATTAATAGTATGAGGGAACACTTTCCCATCAGATTATTTTATTTATTTAATTTCATATTGTTTAAAAAATAGCTAACTAAATGAACATGAACTCCCAAACTTAAAACCTTCTTCAGAGAATGCTTCAGAATACCTTCTGAGGAGAGAACTTATCTTTACCCATTTGCCTTACCCCACACAATGATGTAGAATTATAACTGACATACTGATAACTTCTACTGCTTTCATTTCCTAGCATCAAGGATAGTCTATAAGACTGTATAAATCAAATCAATATATAAATACAGGTTCCAAAACTGTCTAACTTTGTTCATATCATTTAGGAATTAAAATTATAGTTTATTCTTGATGTAAAAATTCAATGCCAGACTTGTCAGATGACGCAAGATTTCATATTCTTGCTCATCTCTTCATATGCTCAGAATGCCTTCTTTGCCTTCCATTTAACCCGTCAAGTGAAAGTGCTTAATGCCATCTGAGTTATACTTTAGGAAGAGAGAAATGAGTTACTCTTCTGTTTTCAATTCTCAAAATCTTAGGTTGTATTATTTATTCTTGCTCTTCTTATAAGTTTAATGAAATAAATAATTGTTAATTCATTCATTAATTTTACTAATAACATTTTAATTTTTCACAATGAAGAACCTATCCTCTGAATTTACAGTATTCTGAGATATGTATATTCCATATTGTTAAGAGAATTTTTCTGGAAGAGCCATGGAAATTTAATCTTCTATAATATATCTTGGTCCCAACGTCAAAGGCATCAGAAGCAGCAACAAGAACTAATCCTTCCTTCACAACTTCCACTCGTCCAAAATAGGATTTTGCATGGACTCAGATAATGATGGATGTATACTTTTTCTTTTTGCTTCAAATGCTTAAATCTACTTTTATATTAGAAAATTCCTGTACTCCTATTTTATACCATTTTCTAATGTTATTTGATTATATATGTTTTGTTAAATTGTATGTTCTTTGTAAGTAGGGACTTGTATTATTCCTCTTATAACCCCCTTAATATTCATGCCTGGAACATAGTAGGCATTAGAGAACAACTCACATCTTAATGTACAGATGTAGTTGAAAATACCAGCAGACTTTTCCATAATATCTATTTTGCCTAAAAAATGATTGTACTTAATTCCAACAGGATCTAATTCTAGATATTTATGATTGAGAATCATAAAAAAATGTTAAGACAAATTATTAATTAAAGAGTTTGAAACATCTAGTCTTTTTCAACTTGGGTCTTCTGAAGATGTTGAATATTTCCCTGTCGATACATTCTCTCCCTCTGTCCTCTGAAAATCATGGTCATAGACAAAGCAGTTTTCTGAGAAAAACTGGGATGCAACTTTGAGTCTTACATCACTCTTTGGTGTGTGTTGCCAAAAAAAATACAATTTGCTTCAAAGAACTGACACAGCTTCCAGAACAGCAAAGGGGCACATGCTGAGAGACTTCCAGTGGTTTCTGACAGCTTGGCCAGACACGTCCCTTCCTTGCAGAGACTATGTCGCAATATAATCTGTGGTCTTTATTTTGCATAATGGCCATGTTTTCTGTTTTTCCCCCTGTTCCCCCTTTTTCTCCTACAAAGAGATTCAACATCTGAGCCACTGTGCTATAATACTTCTATAAATTTCTTACTAAATGTGTAGTCAGTGGAAAACCAACAAATCCTTCAATCTAGTTAAAAGCCACCATTTGAAAATTTGTCCTTCTCAGATATCTTAATGCATGAGTACATTTAATTCTGCCCTATTTAAAGTCATGGGGCTATAAGAAGAATGTTCATTATTCAAACCCATCAATATTTTGTTGAATACATGCATGTTTTCCCTTTTCAATCTTCTGTGTATTCTTATAAATGAAAAAATGGATGCAATAGCATGGTGGACTGTTAATTTTTTCTTTCTTTGCAATGGTAACATCATCTAGTTAGAATAGAATTGGTCGACCAGAACTGGCTTCCAGTACCAGTCCTGCATGGAATATTGCAGGATTGGGATTTTGGCAATTTGTTTCTGAATGGTCTGACCTTATGTAAAATGGAGACAATAATGGGGTCCTCATAGGATTGTGCAAGAACAAAGGGATAGTATGTCATAGGCCTAGCTTAATACTCGTGGTTTTCAACAAATATTAGCTCCTTTCCCCCCTTTTTTTCATTCCCATTTCCTTCTTCATCACTAGTGAAACATTCCAAAACTGGATAATCTTGAAATAAAGCAAACACAGTGCCATGTATATTATAATTGTATAATTAAATTTTGACTATGGCTAAAACATTGAGTGGCAGGCATCGCTCTCTGCCTCAATGTGCTTTACACTCAAATTTGCCCTATAAACTCTCCTCATGAGATGCAAACTTCAGCTTGGTCTTCAAAATTCTTCATTATCCTGGACTTAAGTTATCTAGAGTCTAGACTCAGCCCCATCTCTTCCTCTCACCTAGGTCTCTCCCCTAAAGTCAGGAAGTCTTTCCATTGCACCAGGAATTTGACCATTACACAAGCCCATCTCACGTATACACGCTGTCAGTAGTGCCTGAAGTTCTTCACTCCTCTTCTCTCTCTTTCCAAGTTCTATTCCTCCTTCCAGATCAAATCCAAGTCTTGCCCTGAGGAAGTCCTTTCTGACCTGTCATTTCCAAGGTCTGTTTTACACTTACAACACATTTCAGTTCAGACAAGCTGCATTTTAAGTGCTAATAGCCACATGTGGCAAGTGGCTGTTGTATTGGATAGCACAGATCTAGCTATCCAATACAATGGGCAATTGCAGAGAGTAGCCCATCTCTGCAATTCTGTGTCACTCAGTGTTTACAACACATACTTTGAATTTAATCTCTGTAGACAAGACATCTTATACTTTTGAAAACTTTGTAGTTTGCAAACTACTTTTACATATATCGTCTTTGATGGTTTTCACACCAAAGTCTATGAAGATGGAAGAGATTATAGTCAACCATTCAGAGGTAAAACAAAACACAGTTACCAAGACTCTTAAGACCTTGAGTAACTTACGCTGAACTGTATATAAAGTAAGATAGTCTTTTTTTGAACTCAGAACCTACCTGAGGTCCCAATACACAATAACAAGTTGTTTCTTAAACTGTACATGCCCCAAACTTTAAAGTTAATGAAGACCTGCATACATTACCTAACAAAAATCAATTCCCACAAAACCATCTGAAGGTAGTTTAATTTTATTTATTATTGCATTCAAAAATACATGTCCCAGGTACAGAATTCAAATGGCAACCACATTTACCAGTTTCTTGTATTCATTTTCTCTTCTTTTCCCTAAATGACTGTGTACTGTGTGCTATTATACACTGTGATAGTTTTCACATAATAGTATATTCAGTATAATGAGTATATTAGATCATTGTGTGTTGTAGGTAAAGGTTTACCTCATTTTTAAAAACCATGGTATGTATCCCATCGTCTGTATGTACTACCACTTATTAACTAGTCCCTGCTAATGAGCATTTAGGGTGTCTTTCGTCTTTTGCAATGACAAATAATATTGAATTAAATAATGTTGGGAATATCTCAGTTCAACATTGTGATGTCTCTACCCTGACATTTCTGAGTCAAATTGTATATGTACACTTTAAAATATGAAAATCCTCCCCTCCCTGCCAAATTTTAATGATTCTTACTCAAACTAAGAATACATAAGTTTCTGATTTCTTACACTGTGAAAACTCAGCTTGTTGTGGATTAGGACTTAAGAGCATAAATATTGTTTCATGGGTTCAAGTGTCATTTGCATTTTCTGTAGACTGACTATTCATATCTATATCCCGTATTTTGTTTTCCTTTTGAAGTGGTATTCTTAGTTTTTTTATTATAATAGCGCTTTCTATATTAAGGAAATTGTGACAAGAAGTGCAATATTTCTACCTGTCTTTTGACTTCAGCTTTTTACAAAAGTTTGGGGCCAGGTGCAGTGGCTCACTTCTGTAATCCTAGCACTCTGGGAAGCTGACGCAAGTGGATTGCTTGAGCTCAGGAGTTCAAGACCAGCCTGAACAGGAAAGAGGACCCCCACTCTACTAAAAATAGAAAAACTAGCTGGGCATAGTGGCACACACCTGTAGTTCCAGCTATTTTGGAGGCTGAGGTAAGAGGATTGGTCAAGCCCAAGAGTTTGAGGTTATTGTGAGTTATGATGCCATGGCACTCTACCCAGGGAGACAGAATGAGACTCTGTCTCTAAAAAATAAAAAATGGAAATAAATAAATAAGTAAAGAAACAATAAAAAAGTTTGGATTTGCTTTGTTTTGTGTCTGCTGTATATATAGGCTTATTTATAATTCTTTTGAGACATTGTATTTGTGTCATACCTGGAATCCTAGTAGTATAGGTCCAAGTTTAATTTTTTTCAGAAGATTCCCATGACTCAATATCATTATAGAATAATCCATCTTGTTTTCTAGGTTTAGAATGCCACTCATAATTATACTATTTTATCTTCTGTTTTTAGACTTTTTTCTGAATTTTGTTTTTCACTGGTCTATCTTTGCCTTAGTACCATAATGTTTGGTATCTAATAGGGCTTGTCCTGTGACCATTATTCTTCCTCTCCTAATAGTCCAGATTTTTGTGTGTTTATTTGTTTATTTATTTTATATGAAACAGCCTATCTGGCTTAGAAGAACATTTCAGCATTTTATTGAGATTACACTTTATTCTTTGGCTACATTTTGGAGAAGGTTATGGTTAGGAAAATCATCTATATGTGATAAAACTTACAACCCAATGGTATGCTTTTATATTTGTTGGAGTCTCCTGTTGTGTCTTTCAGTAATGTTTTAAATTATATATATATATATATATATATATATATATATATATATATATATATATATATGTAATTTTTCCAGGTATTTTATATTTTTGTTGTTATTTTAAACTATTTAAAATATTTTATATAGAAAATTTCAAAAATATCAAAAGAGAAAATAGGATGATGAAACTCCTTGTACTCATCACCCTGCTTGAAAAATCTTCAACTTACCGCCAACTTCATTTTGTTCTTATCCAACTCTCATCTCTCCCCCCCATGTTATTGTGAAGCAAATTCAAAACTTTGTATTATTTCATCTATAAATATTTAAGTATATATTGCTAAAAAAAAATATAGCTTGAAAAAACTACAACTATAATGACTTTTCATATCTTAAAAACTCCACAATAATTTCTTGGTATCTTCAACATCCAGTCAACTTGTTTTCTCAACTGTCTTAAGGGTTTTGTTTTCTTTTTCCAGTTTATTTGGTTTAATTATGACCCAAATCCATATATTACAATTGGATGTGATAAATATACAGATATTAAATCTAATAAATGTAATAAAAATAAATATAAAAGGTAAAAATATACAATTGTTGTCAGTGGCACTATCCCACTTCTGACACCACTTGTCAGGGCCCAGGACTTGGGCCAGGGTTGGGCCAGGTCTTGGGTGCCTTAACTAGGTTCCAGACGTGGACTGCTAAGCTACCTTGCTCAGGAACAATTTCTCTTAGGTGCCTGAGGGCTATCTACTTTAGCAGGAGATAGAGAGAGAGAGAGAGAGAATCTTAGAGAGAGTAAAACAGCTTCTTAGAAGATAGATCTTAGTCTTTAGCAGAGCTTGGTAATCTTCAGCAGAGAGATGCTGTGCTGGCGTTCTGCAGGCAGGAGAGGAGACAGAGTCAGAGTAAGTGAGTCCGTGATAGAATGTGCATGCTCCCGACTGCCTTCTCCTCCAGCCTAATATAAGGCTGATCTCATGCTTTTCAACATCACAGTGTAGAGACCGCCAATTCACCAATGCTCTCATCCCGTGAGCTCTCATGCTTGTTAGGAGAGCTAAATCCCTTTCCATGCCCTTTTCACCAAGGTGTTCCATTGTTGAGCTATACAAGTATTTCTTATAACTCTCACTCCTCCCAGCCATAGGCTATATGGGCTGCTACAAATTATACATTATAATTGTTCACTATGCCTCTTAAGTCTCTTTTAACTATTAGGTTTAACCTCTAATTCTTATTTCCTTATAGATTTTTATTGAAGAAATAGAATCACTTATTCTGTAGATTCCCATAGTGTAGATTTTGCTAACTGGTTTCCTGTGGGATTATCGTATTCTTTCACTTTTCTTTATTTCCTGTAAAGATAGTAATTAGACCTGGGGATGTGATTAAATTCAGGTTTGACTTATTTTTTGGTGGGGGAAAAGACTAAATAATATGAGGTTATTATTCTTTTCTGTGGTATTAGAAGACATTGCTAATTATTTCCTAGATATGTTGATTCATTAGGGCTGGGAGAACCATAATGTTCCAAGTTTATCTCTTTTTTCTTTTCATTTATTAGCTGGAATATCTCCAAGCAGAGATGTTTCCCACATCAACTACTCATATGCTTGCTTAGCTTCAGTCACTTGAGGTACATTCATATGAGAAAGGCAGGGTGAACACTTGATTCTTTGCCTTTATTTATTAGTTTTCAAAATAGCAAGTTGGTGCTTGACATCCTCACACATGACCAGTAAGATTTGTTCTGTTTTATGTCATTGTGTATCAATGGATTTTCAAGCATATTTGATATGATTTGATGTGTCTTAGTCCATTAAAGTTATTATTTTTATTGATGCTCAAATTGCTCCATCTTTGGTCAACAGGAACCTATTGAAATGGCTCCTGAATTCTGTGCACATAATAAAAGTAACAGATAATTTATTTACCCTCTTCTATGAAAAGGCATTCCAGACTTGTGCTGTATATTTCCTGCCCCATATCAGGAAGTGAATATTTCTCTAAGAAGACTTGGTTACTTTTATCAGGAAATTATCTTCAGAGACTACAGTGTGGACATTAGGGGTGCTAATTGGCATTAGGTTGACCAACATCTTTAAGACTTTTCATGGATAAAACTGGGATGTGTGTGTGTGTTTCAGATTAATTATATCATGAGATCATAGATTTAAGTTGGAGAAGGAAGGAAGAAGGTGAGTACATAGATTGAGTATACTGGATGATACGGAGGCCAAGAATCCCACAATCTGCCCTCTGCAAGCTGGAGAACTAGGAAAGCTGGGGGTGTAGAGCAGTCAAGTCCAAAGGTCTGAGGGTGGGGGAAAAGGTGTAATTCTGGGTCTGAGTCTGAAGCCCAAGACCTAGAAGCACTGATGTCTGAGAGCAGGAAATAGATGTCCCAACTCAGGGAGACAAAGTGAATTTTCCCTTCCTCTACCTTTTTGTTCTATTCAAGTCTTCAACGATTGTCTGATGCCCACTCACATTATGAGAGCAGTCTTCTTCACTCAGTCCACTGATTCACATACCAATCTTTTCTGGAGACACCCTCACAGACACCCTCAGAAATAATGTTTTATCAGCTATCTGAGTATCCCTTAGCCCAGTCAAGTTGACACATAAAATGAAGAATCACAAGGAGAGAGATGAACAATCAAGATACTGAGAGCATTTTGTAGGTCTCAGTGGAAAGAGAATAAAAAATGTTGAAGTTAAAATAGTAGAGGGGGTGATTCAGAAAGATTAGAGGTAGTGGTGCAAAAGGTTCTCAACCTTGCAAATGTGATGATAAAGGAGATGCAGTTAAGGTAATAAGAAAACTTTGGGCATTACCAAGAGTGGCTGAGGACAGGAGGAGGAGAAGATCACTGGACAAGGGGAAGTGGAGTAACAGAGTGGCCAAGTTAATTGACATGATCATCTTTGTGGATCTTGAAAATTAGGGATCAAGAATTATGACAGGCATATTGGAGGGGGTGACAGAGGGGCAAAAATAGAAACAGGAGATAAGGGAGTGATGGGGCAGTGGTAGGCTACAGCAGCAATGAGAATAGCATCAAAACCTGAAAACATGATGTTTCAGGATGAAAGTTTTAGGGAAGACAGAGGAAGGGTGATCAGAAATGACAACGAAGGCCAAAGAGGACTCCCTACCCTGCCAAATGCCCCAGGGAAGAAGGATGAAGGAGAGAAACTGTCCCACAGGAAAGAGCTGCAGGTTCCTGAGAAGGGAGAGCCAGGTTCTACTAGAGCAAGAAGATGAGGAGGACTTTCAGAGAAGAGGCTAAAGATTTGAGGATTTTGCTGAATAGCGATTGAGAGTTACAGAGGGAACCATGAAGAAGTTCCAATATTTGGAGAGGGGTGAGATATGGGATCTGAATCAAAACAAGAGATGAAAGATGGTGCAGGGTCTTGGGCTTCTTGTGATGATGGATATGAACAGAGATAAAGGCATGATGCAATTGTTGCTGATTGTCTCTCAGCACACAGTGATGGTGAGGTTCTAAGGGTTGTACGGAGTGAGGGGGACAGTATGGTGGAGACTTGCTACAAACAGGTAAGGTCATGGGCCCTATTTTGACTCCTGTCCATGGTAGGTGGGAGCAGAGAGCAGGAGGAAAGGGGTCTTATCTAGAGCACCAGGGAGTTAAAGGAACTTTTTTTAAAAAATGGAAACTGTATCTTCGAGTGTAAAAATTTGTGAAGAAAAGAGCACAAATCACTAGGATTATCGCTTGCAAGGTGAACACACCTGTGTAACCAACAGCCAGGTGGGAAAAGACAGCATCATCAGATCCCAGAAGCACCCCCCACCCACCACCCCGAGAAGGCCATAACTTCCTCAGGAGTAACCATTATCCAGACTTCTAGCATCATAGATTAGTTTCATTTGAGTCTGCATTCTACAGAGATGGAATTATGCAGTCTCTAGCCTTTTGCTCAACATTATTAGTGATCCAATGGATCACTCTCCCTGATGTGCTCCTTCTCATTGTGCTTGTAGTTTATCGTATAAATGAACTACAATTTATTCAGTCCTCTGTCGAAGAATATCTGGGTTGTTTTCAGCTTTCAGTTATTACGAACATTCTTATACAAGGCTTTTGGTGAACACATGTATGCATTTCTGTGGGAAATATCCTTAAGAGATAATAGGGTGATGCATATGCTCTGTTTCATACAGACCATCAGTTTCCCGAAGCAGCTGTGCAAATTTCTACTCCCGTCAGCTGTGTATAACAATTCCAGTTGTTTTTACAACAATCTTCAATACCTGGTTGGTACCTCCGAAGATGGTTACGTACTTTTCTTCTTCTCATGTATAAGTATTGCTAAGTAAATTGATAGATTTTCTGTTATGTAAACTTTTTTTTTTTTTTTTTTGAGACAGAGTCTCACTACGTCGCCTTCGGTAGAGTGCTCTGGCGTCACAGGTCACAGCAACCTCAAACTCTTGAGCGTAAGTGATTCTCTTGCCTCAGCCTCCCAAGTAGCTGGGACTACAGGCGCCCACCAGAGTGCCTGGCTATTTTTTGTTGTAGTTGTCATTGTTGTTTAGTTGGCCTGGGCTGGGTTCAAACCCGCCATTTAGTTGGCCTGGGCTGGGTTTGAACCTGCCAGCCTTGGTACATGTGGCCGGTGCCATAACTACTGTGCTATAGATGGTGAGCCATGGTATTTAAACATCTTTGAATTCTTAAATACAACAAACTAGTTTATGCTGTGTTTCTCTAACTGGATTTTATTTGCTAATATTTTATTTAGGACTTTTTTTCATTGATATTCACACCTGACATTAGTGTGTAGTTTTTTATCTGTGACATTTTTGTCAGTTTTGATATTGGTATTATTCTAGATGTATAAAAATAATTTGGAAATGTTCCATTATGTCTAAGTTCTGAAACCATTTTAATAGCATTGAAATGATTTGTTTCTTAAAGCCTTGGAAGTATTTTCCTGTGAAACTGTCTAGATCTGGTGCTTTTTCAGGTGAGGAACTGGATGGGTAGGAGATCAGATGAGAATAAACTTTTCTCACAGCTTGCTTTATTTCTTCTATGGCAATTGGTCTGCCTAGATCTTTTATCTCTTCTGGTGTCCATTTTTGTAAATTATTTCTCTAGGAAAAATTCAATTTCCTCCTTTTCCAGAATGTATTTTCTTAAGCATGGGCAATGTGGTTTCTTTGAATTCTTTTAATTTCCTCTGTATTTGTGGTCATTTTCATCTTTTCAATTTTTAAACTAGAATTTGTGCTTTCTTCAACTTATCTTGAATAGATTAGATTACTCACTTTATGTATTAATATGTTACAAAGAACCAGCAGCTTGATTTAATTATAAGTTTTATCCATTGTTTGCTTTTTAATTCAACTCCCATTTTTATTTTTTGTAATTCTTTCCATTTGTTTTCCTTGGGTGTTGTTTGTCTTCTAAACTCTTGAATTAAATGCTTAATGCATTAATTTTTATTCTGTTTGATTAACTAATACAAATATTTAAAGTTGTTTCCCATAAGCACTATCTTAGATATAACTTACTGATTGAGATACGTAGTGTTTTCATTATTGTTATTTTCTATATTTCTGGCAAATTCAAATTTGATTTTCTTTTTGCCCCAAAAGTTGTTTCTAAGAGAGTTTAAAAAATCTCTAGATGATAGAATATTTTCTGTGTTCTTGTTTTAGTATTACTTTCTAGCTTTATTGCATTATGATCAGAAATTGTTGTCAGTATAGCTCCTATTGTTTTGAAATTTACTATACTTTTCTTTGTGGTTTGGTATATAATTAATTTTTGTGAGAGTTCTATGAAGGTTTGAGGAAATAAACTTTCTTTTGTTTTCAGAGTAAAGAGTTCAATATTTTACGATTTGATCGAATATATGAATTTTGAAATTTGGGTTTTCTACTTTCTAATAAATGCTCTATTGACATGCTCTGTCATGGATGAGAGGAAAGAAAGTCAAAATATCATTTAAAAGAAAGTGGTATTCTTTCTCTGATTTTCTGTAATTTTTGGTTTCTGCATGTTGATTCTAAGCTATTTGGTACATAAGTATTCATAAATGCGACATATGGATTATGAATAGTTCCATCTTTATCATTTAAAAGTGTCCTGCTCTGGCTCAGCACCTGTGGCTCAGGTAGCTAAGGCGCCAGCCACATACACCTGAGCTGGCGGGTTCGAATCCAGCCGGGCCCCGTCAAGCAAGAATGACAACTACAACCAAAAAATAGCTGGGTGTTGTGGTGGGCGCCTGTAGTCCCAGCTAGTTGGGAGGCGGAGGCAAGAGAATCGCTTGAGCCCAGGAGTTGGAGGTTGCTGTGAGCTGTGATGTTACAGTACTCTACCCAGGGCAACACCTTGAGGCTCTGTCTCAGAAAATAAATAAATAAATAAATAAAAGTGCCCCTGTGCTTATTACTTTTTCTTCCCCTGAACTTGGTTTGACATAATAATAAGGATTACAAATGCCATGCATTAATCAGAGTAGAATAGGTTATTCTGTAGGAAAATGTAAAGCCCAATATTTACTAGATAGACAAAGTATTTATTTCCTGCTCATGCCATGACCAGTGTGGACAGAGGCGCCCTGTTCCATCTGGTGGCTGTGCCACTGGGAATACATGACAAGGAAAGAGGGGGATGGAGAGGCAAGCTGGATATAATCTGTCTCCATGAGGAAGTGACAGTCAATTCTCTTCACAGTCTATTGACTAGAATCCATCACAGGGCCCACTCCTTTCACAAAGAAGGGTGAAAAGGAGAGGAGGGACAAACTGTCTACCTCCCACTTCCTTTTTGTTAGCATTGCTTGGAATGTCTGTGTTTATGCATGGTATGCTTTTGTTTTTTTGGTATGTGTGTTCGTTTTGTGATTCATAAAAAAATCTTACATTACTCTCATCCATCTGTATTTGCTAGTATGGCAGACATACTTGATCTCAATTTTGCCATATTATTCTGTGTAATGCTTTCTAGTTTTTACCTTTTTTCTTTCAATCTACAGTCTGTTATTTCCTTGATTTTTGTGGATATTTTTTCTAATAAATCAAAACACTTGTGTTTTGTTCTAGTACTTATATTTGCAATCAAAATGTTACATAGTACACTTAGACTTCTATTTCTTCGGATAGAATCTATTAACTCTCTGCTTTTAATGATCTCCCCCCATTCTAGTTTATTATTTTGTCATTGTTAGTGCTTAACTTTAAATGTTCTATGCCTTCATTACTTCATTCGCTTTAAATAAAGTGTCATAACCTCCTGACTGCAAATGATGAGAAAATAAACATGTTTGTATTTTTATATTTTCTTTTCTTTCCTTTCCAAACTACTTTAAATTTATGTAATTTTTACTTTGCATAACTGTTAGGATTTATTAAATTCATACTCTGTTCTGCTGCCATCTTCCTGAAATACAATCTAAGTAATATAGTACAGTTAAATAGGGTTAAAGCTCATTACCAGCCTTTTGGCAGAGTGTGTGTGTGTGTGTGTGTGTGTGTGTGTGTTCTGTTCATCTTGTGGTTGGTTTAAGTTCAGTAGTTTAAGAAGGATGCTTGGAAACTAGTTCTTGAGTTTTCACACGTTCATAGTTCTTTTTCAGTTGTTTTTCTACGTGAATGACAGTTTGGCTGGGTTCTTAGTCAGTTCTAAGTAAATTCTTAGTCACCCTTTCTTTCCTGGAGAATCTGCAAAAATAGAGCTGTCAACTTTTGAATGCTACTATGAAGAAATGTGAGGCCAGCCTGTCATCTTTCTCTTATAGGTGATTTGATTCAGTAAACTTGTGTGATGTTGCCTGTTCTGGGTTTATTTTTCCTACAACATGGCATGAATTTTCTGTCATCCCGGGTAGAGTGCCTGCTGTGGCATCACAGCTCACAGCAACCTCAAACTCTTGGGCTCAAGCAATCCTCTTGCCTCAGCCTCCTGAGTAGCTAGGACTGCAGATGCCTGTCACAATGTCCAGCCAGTTTTTTCTATTTCTAGAAGGGGTGGTGGTGGTGGGGTCTTGAATTCCTGAGCTTAAGCAATCCACTGGCCTTGGCCTCCTGGAGTGCTGGGATTACAGGTGTGAGCCACCATGCCTTTTCAATCTGTAGATTAAGTCTTTATTTAGGTTGGAGTGATTTTTTTAAACTATATTTAAAATATATTATGCTTCATTATTTTAGTTCTGTCCTCTGTAGTCTTTGTATATTGACTCACCTTTGCCAGTTTCTACAGATATCATTTTTCCTCTACCATTTTTAAACTTTTTCTTTCATTAGTTCTTTTCTTTTTTTTTTTTTAATCCACTTTTCTCAGTCCCATCTTCTATGTTTCTTATTGTACTTCTAGCAGGATCTGGGACAACTAGTTAAATGTTTGAAGAAAAATAAAAGAAAACAAAGACAAAATTATATTCCCACTTCCACTCCATCACACACATCTAGCTGGATTACAATGTTCAATAAAAAACAGATAATCTTAAAAGGAGTGGAAAATACATAGATGATTTTCTTATTTGATATTGGAGTGGGATAGGCTTTGCTAAGCACAAAGAACCCAACAATAGAAAATATTATGACAATTTTAATGTATATTTAAATAGATTGGTATTGGCAAAATTATAAAAACAAAGAATAAGCTGAAAATGAATATTTGCAACATATATGACTAATAGATATTATATACTTAACATGTATAGTATACAGCAAAAGCACAAAAGAAGTACACCCCAATAGAAAAACTGGCAAAAGAAGAAAGCAAGTAATCACAAAATCTCAATAAACATGTAAAAATATTTCAATTTTACTTGTAGTCAAAGAAATGTAAATTGAACCATCTTCCAAACCCAACTGGCTGACATTAATATAGTATATTGGTGAGGGTGAGAATGAACAATCAATCTCCTACTCTGCTGGTGGGAACACAGCCCAGCACATGTCTAAAGGGCTAGTTGGTGACGTTTGTCCAAATTGTGGAAAATTTATATCATGGAATCTAATCATTTCACTTCTAGAAATTTATCCAGAAGAATTTATCAGAGATGTGAATAAAGATTTACATACATGAATTTTTGTTGTTGTGATGTTTGCAACATGAAAAATTGGATACATCTAAATAATTCAAAATAAAACATGGGTTAAATAATTTATGATACATTACTATGATGGGATAGTATGCAGAAATTTTCGAACAATTTTTTTTTCAAATAATATTTTTTAAAAACCATTAGTGATGTGAGAAAATGTTTAAAATAATGTGAAGTGTAGAAGTACGTTATGAAATACTACATAAAATATAACCCCAAATTTATAATAAGATACCATTTATAACACTTACAGGTAGTTATATTTATACATATGGAAGATTAAAAATATACAGAATGTTGTGTATTTTATATTTATCCATTATATATATGTTACATTTTAAATTATAAGAAAACTTTTCTAAAGAGAAGGAATCAACTTTAAATACGAAATAGATGTCCTTTCTGGTGATAGGTACACTGAAACCCTGACTTCAGCATGATACAAATTATCCATGTAACGAAAAACACTTGTACCCTATAATTTTTTGAAAGAATAATAGAGGTCCTTAATTTATGCTTTCTTTCAACTATGCTACATTGCTTTAATTCTAGAGTCACTTTTTGAGTGCCAACTCTGTAGAACAGGTTGTTTAATTAAAGCAGTTTTTCAACTTATTTGCAATCTTGGATTTAATTCCACATATAAGACAGATGAATCAGTTTGCTTGTATATTTTTATACCTTTTATTATTTTGTCTCTCTAATATGTCACATATGACATTTCATTTATTTATTTGTTAGCAAATATTAACTGAGTTCCATGTGTCTGACACTGGGGGTACAGCAGTAAACCGGAGAGACATGGTCCCTGCCCTCTTGGAATTAGCAATTGGCTAAGGGAAAGAGACAATAAACAAGTAAATGAGCAAATACTTACAAATCACCATGATTCCTAGAAGACAAACAGGTTGGTGTGATAAGATTACAAGCAATGGGGTACAGAAATCTAGGTGAGATTAGGTGATTAAAGGAGTCCTTTCTGAGAAGGTGACCTGAAAACTGAACTTGGAATCATTTCTAAAAGATAAGAAGGATCCAGGCATAAATGCCACCAGAAGAGCACACCAGACTGGTGAAAACTATGGGCAAAGCTCCTGAGACTGAAAGGGTCTTGTGTATTTCAGGCTCTGAAATAAAAAGTCCATGTACTAAGCATACAGGCTAGGAGGGGGTGTGGCATGGACTGGAGTTAATCAGGTGGGCCTGGGTTAGATAATGTAGGGCCTTACCAGACAAACTATAAATCCTGGATTTTATTCTAAATGCAATAGGAAGTGACTGAAGAATTTTAAGAAAGAGTGGTGGTGGGGGGGTAGCATTATATAATTCATTTTTAAGCAGACCCTGCTAGCTGCTGTGAGGGAATGGGTTTGAGGCCAGAATAGTGGAAGTTGGTCAACAGTGGAAATAGAAAAACTGATCAAGAGGCTGCTGGGCTTACACAGAAATAGAGAAAAACTGACAGATTGGAAAAATAATTTAGAAGTAGAATTGACAGAACTTGCTGATGATTTGATTATGGGTGATGAAGAAGAAGAAAGGATGCAGGGACAATTCACAGTTTTCTAGTTTGGGTACTTTTTTGAAATTAAGATCAGAGTGCACTTGTGTGGGGAGTCTGGAGCTCAGTTTGGATCATGCAAAAATTGAGATAGCTGTGTGACGTTACAGTGGAAGCATCTAGTAGGCCGTGAATATTATGGAGTTCAGAAGGATAGTAAGGAGCATAAATACAAATTGGGGTGATGCTATATGAAATTATAGGAATGGATGAAACCATCTAGGGGAGTGGGTAGAGGAAGAAAGAAAGAGAGCCCAACGCTGAGTCTCGAGACTCAGTAAACTGAGTAGTGAGGAGGGGTGAGCAAAGGAGACCTAGGAAGAAATTTAATAAAAGATGTAAAGGTCTATGTACTGAAAACTGTAAAATGGTGCTGAGGGGATTGAATGAGGACTGGAATCAAAGGATGTATGATGTTGATTATTTGAAAAATTCATTATCGTAAGAGTAGCAATTCTCCTCAGTTTGACCTGTAGATTCAGTAAAACCTCAAATCAATTTCCCAGCAGGCTTGTGTGCACATGTTCATGTGTGTGTGTGTGTGTGTGTGTGTGTGTGCGGGGGGTGTTTATATAAAATTTATATGACAAAAGTCCAAGAATATTCAAGGTAATCTTAAAGAAAAATGAAGTTGAAAGTCTTTCATGACCAGATGACAAAGACTTGTTACAGAAGTGATTAAGACAGTATAATGTTGGTAAGAGGAGAGATAGACCAATGGAATAAACTAGAGTCCAGAAAAAGAACCAAAGTATATAGTCAGCATGGGGGACCACCAGGAAAATATGTTTTTCAGGACTCTTGTTTATAGAAATAATTTGACTAAACTGTTACTAAATATATGGGCCCAAGTGAGATATAATGATTTATTGATGAAGACTTAGAATGATGGGCAGAGAAAAACTCTTCTCTGAACATCTTTATATTGTTTATGCTTCCCTGTTTATTTATTGTCCAATCAGTTCATGTGAAGATCCTTCCTGGGTCCAGGCACCATCTCTTTTTGTTCAGGTCCATAAGCTATCCCACTATGATCCTTATTGTCAAACACAAAGAAAATATGTTATTATGCTGTTATTCATAATGATGGGGTCTTCAGAACTGCACTGAAACAGCACAGATCTTCATGCCCCTTCAGTTCCCTACTACCATGTATTCAGTGTTGGTTGTGTCATTATTCACGAAGCTGAATCATCCATCTTGATGCTCATGCACATGGGCTTCCAATGACTCTCTAAAAGGTTGTTACCATGTTTCATCGAAGATCACCACAAATTCAAGTCTTATACAGAATATGAAGAAAAACAGTTGTCTAGACACATCAAATTTACCATTTAGAATTTTATGGTATAAACAAGGAATACAACATCATCCCACCATGTCTTCTCTTGAAGTCCGTTGGATGTAATCACTGCGTTCCTAGACTGTGATCACTTCCAATGTTGAGTACACCATGCCTTTCCATGCGCTGACACAAGGGGGTTAGGGTGCAACAGACAAAGCAAGAGGAATACCCTCATTCATGCAAATGAGAATCCCTCATTTGGGATGGCTTGCTGCTGACCTGGGAGGGCGTGACATCACCACATTGATCAGAGGCAAGAGAGAACAACCATCAGTCAGAAGGGCTCATTGGCAGTGATGAGCAATAGGTTTAAAAACCTCAGAGGAGATAACTGAGGCCAGCCTTCAGGGACTGCCTGACACTAGCAGGGAAGGGAAGGGGTAATGACCACACAGGTGCCACTACCCTGAGCAGACAGGATAAAACACACCTGCCACTATCTCCTCTCCATGGGAACTGTAAGTCAGAGACAGCACCATGTTAGATCACTGCTGAATGAGCCAACACAGGACCACATGTGCAGCTCAAAACCAGTTTAAGGCCAGTGGTGGATCTATAGCAGCCTAGAACACTGAATTTGTCCTGTGTCACCCAAAATCAGCATATCGGTACCATTGTGGTGGCCCAATCTTGCTAATGTGGTAAAGAAAATACCAGGCACAGAGGCTATACCTCATGGCAGACCCCTTCTGGGACCAGGACCCAGCCATGGGCCTCTAGGCTGACGTTATAGGTGAGAGTTCAGGTGTTCCTCAGGACCTGTGATGAACTTCTTACATACAGGTAGATAATCAGAGAGCAGTTCCAAAGAAGAGACAAAGGAAAGGAACAGGACACATGCAGGTCCCCACCCTGGCTCAGAACACCCTGACAGCACTCTCAGCCCCAGGCGCCTAAGGAAGATTGGAGGAAGACACTCCAAAGTGAAGGGGTGTCTCCTGAGGCATGTGGCCCAACACAGGGGTTCTCTTGCTTCAACGTAGTACTGCAGTAGTGGGATTTACTAACAATGTGTTGTGGGATATCTTGATCTGATCATGCATCTATCAAAATAGCACATGTACCCCATAAATAAGCACAAATACTATGTATCAATAAAAAATTAAAAAGAATAGAAAGGAAAACACATGCTGCAGCAATGTAGTTGGGGGAAAAGATTGGCCTTTCCAACAAATGCTGCTGTGCTAGAGCAAATGCATATCCATCTATAAATAAATGAAACTCCACTTCCTCCTTGCTTCACTCACAAAAAAACCAATTCCAGGTGGACTGAAGAACAAAATAAAAATGGGAAAGCAATAAAGCTTTTAGAACTAAACCAACAAGAAAGGAAAAAATTGATTAATAGGCTCCATTAAAATCGAGAACTTTGTTTTTGTTAAGAATCAGAAAACACCATTAAAGGTGAGAAAAGGTAAGTAGATTTGTAAGAACTTCGTAACACAACCTTGTCCGCTGTAATGTACAAATAATTGTTATAGATTGATAAGAAAAAAGCAGACAACCCAACAAACCAGTAAAATAAAAGGAGAAAAAAGTTTGAATTGGCACTTTCAAAGAGAAGATACTTAGGCAAATAAAGCATATAAAAAGTGCTTAATTTAATCATCTGCAAAATGCAAATTAGAATCACAGCAAGAAACCACTATATAGCCATCTGAAATGGCCAACTGAAAAATAAATAAATGACACTATAAAGCTTGATGAGAATGTGAAGCTACAGGAACTCTCATGGACTGAGCAGGGGGGTGAGGGGGTTCATGAGCTCCTCCTCTTTGGAAAGCTGTTTGACAGCATCTACCAACGAGTTTCCAATGACCCAGCAATTGTACTCCTGGTGGGCTACACACTATGCCAATACCAGGAAAGCAGAATGTTCAGTGGCATGCTGTAATAACCCTATGGGAGAAATAACCCACATGGCCACTGATGGCAGAAGGGGCACAGCGTGGAATATTCATACCACACTAGATTATAAAAAATGAAAAGAAAGTGAACTGCTGTTACATGCGGTCCAATGGATGAATTCAGACACAATGCTAAATGAAAAGGCCAGCCACAAAGGAGTACATGGATGCATGATTTCATTTGCATAAAGTTTAAAAACAGGAAAAAAGTAATTCATGGTGAGAGGAGGCAGAATATGAGTTGCATGTGGGAGCAATGACTAGGAGGTGGTGCAAGCATCTGGGACACTGGTAATATAATGTATTCTAATCTGGGCAGTGATCACATAGGTAGGATCACTTCATAAAAATTGGCCAAACATAGGGTCTGTGAACCTTAATGTGTATATTTATTCATTCGGTGTGATGCATTGAAGAAAAATCAGCTTGGCCTCAGCAGAGCAAACCACTGGGACCTGTACAAATATTTTTCATGTGGCCTTTGTCTATACAAACTATTTGACTTACTCAAAATTATCTGGGGTCGCAGAAGGAAGAAATAGGACCAGGACCCACATGGATTATATCCCTAAATAGGGTGCCCCTACTGGTTTCTCGGACCAGATGGAGACTTAGAAATTTTGAGAAAGGCACTGCAAAGTGTGGCACCCTGTGAGTGTGAACTGGAACAAGGATCCCCTACACAGGTCTAAGAATAGAGCTAGCTCTCATATTTTAAATGTATAACCAAAAAGCTCAAAGGCAATGAAAAAATATCTATTGAGGTGTAAGGGGGAATGATATCTAAAAATTTTTTCGTATTACTGTGGTCTTACTCTTATGTTAAAACAGTCAGCTATTTCATGACTCAAGAAATGCACCAGCCCTTTATTTTTTCTTTCTTTGTTTTTTTCTTTTTCTTTCTTTCTTTCTTTTCTTTTTTTTTTTTTTTTTTTGAGACAGAGTCTCACTCTGTCACCCTGGGTACAGTGCCATGGCTTCATTATAGTTCACAGCAACCTCAAATTCTTGAGCTCAAGAATCCTCTTACCTCAGCTTCCCAAGTAGCTGGGACTACAGGTGCCTGCCACCACATCCAGGTAGTTTTTCTATTTTTAGTAGATACAGGGTCTCCCTCTTGCTTGGGCTGGTCACCAACTCCTGGGCTCAAGCAATCCACCTGCCTTGGCCTCCCAGAGTACTAGGATTATAGGCATGAGCCACCACACCTGGCCCCTGTGCACTTTTTAAAGAAATTGCTTTAAAATATTCTCCATCCAAGACAGATATGATTCAGGTTGTATAAAAATAACACATATATGTATATACTTTAAATAATCAAATACAAATAATTATACCAATTATCAGTTTTTTTCATACATCTAAATATTGTAGAAATGTTCTTAGTTATTTTTTACTCAAAAATAAAATAGGCTGTATGTGGTGGTTTATGCCTGTAATCTTAGCACTTTAAACACTGAGGTGGGTAAATCCCTTGAGCTTAGGAGTTAGAGACCAGCCTGAACAAAAGCCAGACCTTGTCTCTACTAAAAATAGAAAAAATTAGCCAGTGTGTTGTGGTAGGTGCCTGTCATCCCAGCTACTCTGAAGGCTGAGGCAGTAGGATCAGCTAAACCCAGGAGTTTGCCTAGGGTGATGCCATGGCACACTAGCCTGGTAAACAGACCAAAACTTGTCTCCAAATAAAATAAATAAAACAGATAAAGCTTTTTTAGAAAACAATAGAATGGAAATATTATTTTTTTTTAAAAAAACTAAGCAACATTAAATGAAAGAAGAGATGTTAATTAATAAAAGTTCCACAGTGAAATACAGTGCTCATTATATTTTAGGTGACTTTCCTCCATACATAAACGAAAGCTTGTGGCAGAGGAAAATGGTCAGAAACACAATTGTTGCTGCTCAGGAGGCTGAGGCAGGAGTATCACTTGAACTCAGGAGTTTTAGGCTGCTATGAGCTATAATGACTCCACAGCCCTCTACCCAGGGTGACAGAGTGAGACCCTGTCTCAAGACAAACAAACAAACAAACAAACAACTCAAAATTGTCATGGGAGATTTCTAAAACTTTGTAAGGTAACATAGAAAACACAAGGACAAGAAATTTGAATCTTAGGATGAGTTTAGATTAGATCTATATTCAACTTTATTTTATTCACATAAGGTACTTTCTCAAGTTACCATGAAATAATTATTAAAAATTATTAAATACAGGAGAATCACAAAGAACATCTTAACAAATTCCATGATGTAAAGTTAAATCAGTCATATTCCATGAACGCAATAAATTAAAAAATTAACAAAGTTTAAGTGATGATTCCTCCAGTCCTTATAGTTTTTTAAAATTTCCAAACACATATACCAATGATAAAATCAACTCTGCAACAACAGATTATTGAGAACAATAAGGACAAGAATAAGAATACTATATGCCAGAGCTTTAGGATTAAACCATAACCTTAAGTGCTGTCACTATCAATGAAAACAAATGAACTAATCACTGAACTCAAGGAGTTAGATATAAAATAACAAAATGCACCTTAGGAAAGAAGATAGTATATAGTAATGATACATAAATCAGAAATTGCTCAATCCAAAAATAAATTTTAACAACTTCATAGAAGTTGTAGAAGATGGGTTCTATGAAGAAAACAGCACTATGAAAAAATAGACAAAACAACCTAAAAACTAAAAGAAAGGCATCGAAACTAAGGAAGAATATTTAACAGCAGAGAGAGAGGAGGTGAAATTTTAAGAGAATATTACGTAAAATTCTTTGAAGTTAAATTTGAAAGATATGCATTTTAAGGAAAATACAAAATTGACACAGTAATAAACACACCAAGAACCTTGAAAAATTGATAAATGTATTAAAGAGATAATTCGAAAGGCATTATGCCAGGTAATTCTCCTGATAAACTCTTTCCAAGGTTTCAAGAAACAGATAATTTTAATGCTATTCTATTTCAGAATATTATAAAGCTTTAATTCATCTTAGGAAGCTTACACATCTCTAAACAAAATGTTAAAAATTTAAAAGAAGGTTTAATAACATTAAACATGTTTAATGAATAATTATAGAATGAATAATTATAAAAATCCCAAATAAAATTTTAGTAATTAAAATTAAACTCCATGTTGTTATGCAATATATCCTTGAAATGCATTTTTTAATATCAGAAAGTCTATTTATTCAATAAATATAATAAAAAAGAAAAAGAGACATATGATAAAATATTATATATACTTCTTGGAAAGCAAAACTCCTGGGGGACTTACTTGGATTTAGCTGATCCTTTCTTATGATTAAGAATATCTATCTGAAATCTGTGTTTTCAGATGAACTAAATACAGATCACTATTTTGAATTTTTTTGTTTCAGTTGTACTTTATTGGGAAAATGATTTTAGGCTGGCCATGGTGGCTCACACCTATAATCCTAGCACTCCAGGAGGCCAAGGCAGGTGGATTGCCTGAGCTCAGGAGTTCAAGACCAGTCTGAGCCAGAGCAAGACCCCCTTCTCTAAAAATAGCTGGGCATTGTGGTAGGCACCTATAGTCCCAGCTACTTGGGAGGCTGAGGCAAGAGGATCACGTGAGCCCAAGAGCTTGAGATTGCTGTGACCTATGACCCAACAGCACTCTACCAAAGGTGACAAAGTGAAACTCTTGTCTCAAAAAAAAAAAAAAAAAGATTTTAATTATAAACATTTCATATCTGAAATATTTCATATAAAATCAGATATTTTGTGTGCAAATAAACATTAGGGTTACAGTTTCCAATTTGAAAAATTAGAAGATCCTTAACAGTAGCCCCACGTTTTTGTATGGTATCACAGGCATAGGTTGAGTGTCTGCTGTGTGCCTTCCTCTGGAAGGAGCACTGTCCAGTTAGTCTCCACCAAGCTCCTCTGTCTTCTAGCTGGCCTGCTCTACTATTCCTGTTCTCCACGTAACCCAGTATCAAAGTTAACAACTAACACCTTATTGAACAATACATAAGAGGCTATTCTCATTCCTATTAGCACCAACTGCAAATGCCAACTATGATCTTTCCCAGTTAACTTTTCTAAAAGCTATGGCCAACAAAAGGGACAAGAACAAAAAACGGTGTTACCATTGGAAGGAAAAAGCCAAAATATGACATTTTCAGCTGGCATAATTATATACCTCCCCACACCCAGACACTCCAGCCAACTATAAATTTGTTGTAAATAGTGAGTAGTTTAATAAATTAGTTGTTTAGAAGATAAATATTTCTAAAATTAATAACTATTTCTTATATCCCAGCAATCTCTAATTAAACAATACAATGACAAAAAGATTATATTCACAATGTCAACAATAATGTAAAAATACAAGGAATATGCAGGAACAATAGAAAAAGCTCGAAAAGTCTATAGAGAGTTATAAAAGAAAATTTAAATAAATGGATACACATACCTAATTCCTGAAAATTGTAAAAACGTCCACTTCTTTTCCATTTGAATTTATAGTTTTAATGTAATCCAAATAAAATGTTCTACAGAACGTTTTACCAGAATGAGAAAATTTTGAATTAAGTGCATCTGGGAATATAAACAAGGAGAGAAAAATATTCTGAGAAGCTAATTAAGGACACAACTCCCTTTACCATAGTTTAAAGAAATTGAAATACCTAGGAATATACCTAACAAAGGAAGTGAAGGACCTCTATAATGAAAATTATGAAATCCTCAGAAAAGAAATAGCAGAGGATATTAACAAATGGAAGAACATATGCACATGGCTGGGAAGAATCAACATTGTTAAAATGTCTATACTTCCCAAAGCAATGTACCTATTCAATGCCATTCCTATTAAAATATCAACATTGTACTTTTAAGATTTGGAAAAAATGATTCTGCGTTTTGTATGGAACCAGAAAAAAACTCGTATAGCTAAGGCAGTTCTTAGTAATAAAAATAAAGCTGGGGGCATCACCATACCAGATTTTAGGCTATACTACAAAGCCATAGTGGTCAAGACAGCATGGTACTGACACAAAAATAGAGACATAGACACTTGGAATCCAATAGAAAACCAGGAAATGAAACTAGTGTCTTACAACCACCTAATCTTTGGTAAACCAAACAAGAACATACCTCAGGGGAAAGACTCCCTATTCAACACATGGTGTTGGGAGAACTGGATATCCACATGTAAAAGACTGAAACTGGATCCACACCTGTCCCCACTCCCAAAAATTGATTCAAGATGGATAAAGGACTTAAATTTTAGGCATGAAACAATAAAAATCCTCAAAGAAAGCCTAGGAAAAACAGTGGAAGATATTGGCCTGGGGAAAGACTTCATGAAGAAGACTTCCATGGCAATTGCAACAACAACAAAAATAAACAAATGGAACTTCATTAAACTGAAAAGCTTCTGTACAGCTAAGGAGACAACAACCAAAGCAAAGAGACAACCTACACAACAGGAAAGGATATTTGCATATTTTGAATCAGACAAAAGCTTGATAACTAGGATCTATAGAGAACTCAAATTAATCCACATGAAAAAAGCCAACAGTCCCATACATCAATGGGGAAGAGAGATGAATGGAGCCTTCTCCAAAGAAGACAGACGAATAGCTTGCAAACATATGAAAAAATGTTCATCATCCCTATCTATTAGAGAAATGCAAATCAAAACCACCCTGAGATACCATCTAACCCTAGCGAGAATGGTCCACATCACAAAATCTCAAAACTGCAGATGCTGGCGTGGATGTAGAGAGAAGGGAACACTTTTACACTGCTGGTGGGACTGAAAACTAGTACAACCTTTCTAGAAGGAAGTATGGAGAAACCTCAAAGCCCTCAAGCTAGACCTCCCATTTGATCCTGCAATCCCATCACTGGGCATCTACCCAGAAGAAAAAAAATCCTTATATTAAAAGGACGCTTGCACTAGACTGTTTATTGCAGCTCAATTTATAATCGCCAAAATGTGGAAACAGCCTAAATGCCCACCAACCCAGGAATGGATTAACAAGCTGTACAAGTGGTATTTGTACACCATGGAATACTATTTAGCCATTAAAAAAATGGAAATTTTACAT